>QEPC01006595.1:4176945-4307425 GCA_003113815.1 Sphenodon punctatus | reverse complement strand
CGGTTCGAGCCCCAGAATGCACCGCGGCTGGGGTCAATTCCTTCCACCGTGGCTGCGGGTTTCCGTTCAGAAGTTACTTTTCATTCACCCCTGCCGTGGTGACCATTCACCACACTTCTGGACCTCCTCCCGCCCCGACCTCACGAAGCGTGGTTAGCTTCACCCCGGGCTGCGTTTGACTGTGGTGAACATCTGGATGTGAGCAAACAGACATGCACGGCGCTTTCACCCCCCCCCACGTTTGACTGAGGTTGACTGTGGTGGACATTCGCCACGTCACTTCTGAAATCACCCCATGGCCACATTTAGCACAGTCAAATCTATTCCTCTTTTAAAAAGGATTTATTTATTGTTTATTTCAGTTTTGATCCCGTCCTATCCCCTAGGGCTCAGGGCGGCTAACATCGTAAAAGAGATAAAAATAAATCTATAAAATACTTATAATACCTCCCCCCAACAACACCCCTCAGGATCTTCCCCTGCCTGTTAAAAGGCTGGCCGAATCAATAGGGCTTACACTGCCTCTGGAAGATGCTCAGACTAGGCCTCAGGAGAACCTCCAGGGGCAGGGAGTTCCAAAGTTGTGGGGCAGCAACTGGGAACGCCTCTCTGCGCGCCTAGGTTGTATGGACCTAGACCAATGATGGATCTTGCAAGGCGGCGGCGCTCTTGGCTGATCTTAGAGGCTGTAGGGACAGGAGGAGGAAGGCCGCCCTTTATGCAAGGCCCAGGCTGTTTTAGGGCTTTATAGGTCAAAACCAGTCCCTGATCCTGCATGGGGAGCCTGATCCGACAAGGAGATTTCCTATTGACTTGACTGGGAACGTAGCATGTGGCAGGGCTGCAGGACCGAGCTGCGTGCGCTAAGAACAGAGTGGATTTAACACCCAAGTCTCCAGCGTTCTGTTTTAACGCACAAGGCAGTTTGTATAAACGTATGTTAAGTTTTGCTCTCGCTGCGTTCCTCTGTAATGTTTAAAAGACAGTGTTTTGGGGGAAGAGGCCAGTTTTTCCAAGGCCGAGCGCTGTAGATTACACACAGGAGAGGCCAATGATTTCCCTCCCCAACCTACAGTAATATGAATCCACAGTTGATTAACATAAAAAAGACCCTTACCCGAAAGTGAGTAATCTGTATTTGTCATCCTCATTGCTGGCGTGTAAGAGACACTTGGCATGTCATGCCCCTTCTCCTTCTGCTTCCGTCGATACCACACAAACAGTGCCAGCAAGACCATAATAATTAGAAGGAGAATAATAATTCCAATGATTGCTCCCACTGAGTGCCTCTCGGATCCAAGTGCGGGGCTAATTTTAGTATAGGGATTTAATTCTTCCATCATGAGAGCCGCTGTTAAAAATAATTCAGAGCACACTGTAAATGGAACAGCACAAGCCATTTTTCAGAGGTTCTTGTTCTCAGCGGCTATGTCGCTGTTTTAAAAATAGAAGCCACCGGGACCACTGGGAATTCTGCCCTACCTTGATCGCACCTGATTCCTTTTAAGCCAGGGCTGCAGTAGCAAGTACCTGTGACGTGATCACAGGTAGCGTTGTTCATGCATTCGCAGAGCTGTTTGCAGCCGTAGCCGAATGTTCCAGGTGAGCACTCTGAAAAATCAAAACAAAACAACTTGAGTGGTCAGGAGTAAGGAAACAGAGCTGTTATCTGCCCTTTCTCAAAATGCTAGAAAAAGGAGACCCGACAATTAACTGGCTGCTAACAAAAGAATGTACATTTCACACAACGCTTAAATAAACTGCGGAACTCATTGACAGGGTGTTGTGAAGACCAATAACAGTGGGTTTTAAAAAAGATTGGAGATGTTCTTCAAGGATAGCTTCATAGTTGGCCAGGGGACAAGAGAGAGCTGAAATAGGTAGCTGATTTACCACCCACGGGTAATACTGGCATTTTTGAGTATTGCTCGGGTACTCGATGAGCTACTCAGTTACTGGTTAGATTCCTGGATACCCCCAAAATTGGTCATTTCCGGTACTGATTTTTTGATCTTCCAATTATTGATCATTATATCAGGACAGATAACAAAAAAAATCGGTATGAAAAACAAACAGGACTGGAAGTAGAAAAATTGGGATCAGAAGTTGACATTCCAGCACCCAAAGGCAACTTTCCGGGATGTAAAACCACAGCAATGGTACTGGGAAATGAAAAAAACAGTATGGAAGTCAAAAAATCAGTACCGGAAGTTGAGATTCTGGGACATCGGGTACCCAAATCATGCCAAAATTGGGTACCGATTGGTACCTGATGTTGTTGGGTTGAGTCAGGTACCAGAAATCCAATGGGTAGACCCGTTTTTGCGGGTACTCATTTCAGCTCTAGATGAGACTTCTGGGAAGTGGGAGCTGTTATCCAAGCAGAACCCAAGCAGGACGCAAGATTCATTTGTTAATTCAGGATTTGGATACTTTGTTGAAAACATGTGGGGCTATTTAGGGGCATTTAGCCTCCCAAAGTCCTATAGGACCTAACAGGGATAGAACCAATAGTATTCTTTGGAAATTAAGAAGAATCCTGTAAAATCTTCCCTTAAAATCTATACGGTCAAATTCTAAAATGGTCTAAATTGGGGGTAGGGAACTTTTTCCCTTCTCTGGGGTCACTCTGAAAATTAGTACAAGCTCTGAGAGCTGCACAGAATATGGGGGTGGGGTGTTTAGGGGGACATTTAAGAAAAGAAGGGCCCAGATCATGAATATGTCCCCCTTTTCTTGGGTGTATGCCCTCGTCCTCTCTGAGTGCAGTCTTTCAGCGCTTGGGGGTAGGATGTGGATCCAGGGGCCAGATCCAAGAACTGGAAAGGGGTCACATAAAAAACTTGCTATAGGCCACATTTGGCCCCTGGGCCTGAGGTCCCCCATCCCTAATCTAAATTGAGGTGCTTGATTCTGTTTCATGAAACCCTACTGATTTAACCATCTGAGGACACGGACCACAGAATTTAATACAAAACAAGGTCTTGTCTATGAAATTTCAGACAGGGTTTTAAAAGTTCTGAACAGAGACAACTGTTCTAGGCTGCAGGACGGGAAAGAGACACAAAGAGAGGTAAAGTGACTTGCCCAAGGTGGGATGAGAGCCAGTTCTCTGAGTCACCAGACCAGTTTCCTAACTGTTGGAACACCCTGCCGCTGTAATGCAGGTTGCCGTACTGCGTCTTGCAGAACTTCCCCATGCAGGCTGCAGATGGAACTTTTATTTTAATGTAACCCAAACTTATTATCTTTGTTAATTCCAGAGGAACATAATGACGTTGATGGAATGGCAAACCCCAGCGCTTGGTTTGTTCTGCTTACAAAAAATTGGTCTGGCTGTACTTCCATCCCAGACAAAATGATTGAATGTCTAACGGAGAAATTTATTCATACAATTACCATGATGGTCTATTACAATAAATCTGGAGGCAGCTTATTATGTGTCTTCGGGTTAGATTCAATAACAAATGGAAAGAAAAGCCGTAAACTAGTCCTGGCAACTCCTGCCACTTTATATAGAAAAAGGCATTTTATTGAATGCAGGCGTTGCTTTATAATAAGTGTCGGCCCATTTAAAATGCGACTCCCGTTATTTTATTAAATATAGTTTGCACAGTATGGTGACGACTTCCCAGTACAGACCCTTGGGAAGCTCAGCGTTAATATTCAGTAATGGATGTTAACTAGTCTCTGCGTAATGATTCGCAAGACATTTAATAAGTTATAAAACTGTCTCTCTCTCATTAGGCATGCAGATCCCAAAATGAGAAAAAATAAAATTGCTCTAATTAGCGCTCAGTCTGTTGTCAACCCAGTATGACCACGGAGAGACGGAATGATTCTGTCTTGAGTTGTCGGAACACAGTGCAAAAATATTGCATCTGCATTGGTATGCTTAAATTGCACACAGAATGATCGTGGCTGATCTAAGCCAAGATGGTAAGAGCATTTAGAAAAGGATTAGACATTTATATGGACAGTTTAATGTAGACAGAGTTATAACAGCAAATATTAAATACACAAATAAGGGTTTTGGAAGGGATACAAAGCTTCCGCTTCAGAGGATAAACCACACCTGCCTCTAACTACTGGCTGAGGAGAACACTTTCCTTGTAATCAGTTTATCTCATGAGTTCCTACTGTGCCTTTTGCTAAAAGGGGGCGGGGAGGAACCTCTTCCCTCCCAGAAGCTACTTTGAAAATTAGTACAAGCTCCGCAGGCTGGATAGGAGTTGAGAATGGGGGTGCTCAAGGGGTGTGCTCAGGATGGGGGCATAGAGGGAAAAGTCCAGATCACGGCTCTATCTCCTACTCTGGAGAACATGCCCCCATCTACGATCCCTTCCCCCTGAGATCACAATTTCAAAGCCTGAGAGGGTAGGGCTGAATGAGACACAAAAAGGTTTCTCACGAGCAAACTCACAATTACGGGAACCGGGGCTGAGTTCTCGGTCTGGAGTGTGTTCTCTACCAAATATATGTACGTACATATGCACACACACACACACACACTATCTGTAACTCTTTAATCAGAGAAAGGATCCCTCCTTATTCTGGACATATCTTAGGTCTTCAGCAGCTCTCAAACACGCTGCATTATGAACAACAGTAGATTGAGAGGGGATAGAATATCATGAATGATGTGGACCAGGAAAATAGAGAGCTGCTATTTACCCTGTCTAAAAATAGTAGAACCGGGGGGGGGGGTGTCACTTCATGGAATCAGCAGGCAGAAGATTTAAAACAAATAAAAGGAAGTACTTTCCCCACCCAACGTACAATAAATCTGTGGAACTCATTGCTACAGGATGTCGAGCAAGCCAGTAATATAAATAGGCTTCAAAAAGGGACTGGGTGAATTTTGGAGGCCAGGTCCGTAAAGGGCTACTTAGTTAGGTTAGTTGGGGGAATGAGATCCTTGATTGTTAGTTGCTGGGGGAGTATGGTAGGAATGGATTACCCCACTGTAACCTGCTGTAACCTGCTGGTTTCTATTAGAGAGAGAATACTGGGCCAGGTTGTCCGCTGGTTTGAGCCAGTGTTGACACTTGTGAAGTTCTTCTGTTCTCTCCTTATCCAGACCCCCTCTTTCTTTGAAACAAAAAGCACATTCCTTTAGGTGCCTGGATGACTGGGTTGCGATTGTCTCCACGCTGATACATCACTGCATGTGTGTGCTTAACAGCCAGAAAACAGGGGGCTGTATGAATGACACAGCCATGCTGACCAAAACAAAAAATCCACATCTCCATGCAAGCGTAGGATAGGGTGTTTCTAGGGTGGCCGGATATGCACATTTTAGAGGACACTTTTGAAAAATACAGGTTGCGGGGCTGCAGTGGCACCAACGCACCCCTGCAACCTGCGTTTCTCATAAGCATCCTCTAAAATTTGCATGTCTGCCCTCCTTAGGAATTTACATTCTCACATGGATGCGCGACATCAGTATTCACGGAAGAAAATCATGAGTGAGGGTGAGTAAGAGTTTGTGGTATAATTGGAATTCTAAGAGGCAAGGGGAAATTCTCTTTTGATTTACTGTTTTAGACAAACAGGTAATTCTTCAAGTACAGCCCATGCCGTGTCCAGCACCTTCGTCTTTGTGTCTGGAAGGAGCGGTTTGGCATGGTGTGTTAAATAGGCCAGTGAAGCAGTGACAGCCATTACAATAAAAAATGCCAGCCCCTTGCTAGATAATTGAAGTCCATTGTTAAACACACGATGCTGCTTACCGTAAACGCCCATCCCTCCAAACAGACCCTGCATTGACTTTCGCTTGTGCAAAGGGGATTCAAGCTGCCGGCTCCGGTTTTCATAATGAAAGCAAGACTCTGCTTGGGATTCACACCCTTATATGATCCTAGTGAGACTGGAGTGCAAAGCTGATAGAAACTGCAGGGTTCACTCACATCTAGTACCGACTGAGACCAAGGAGTAGGAAATCTAGTGTGCAACTTAGGAGGGATATTTGGACACTGGGTCTAGATCAGAGCGGGGAACCTTTTCCCTCTGGAGAGGCCACTTTTAAAAGGAGCACAAGCTTCCATGGGCCACAGAGAAACTGGGAGTGAAGGTGCTTAAGGCCTGCGCTCAGGAAAAGGAGGGTGCAGATCATGGATCTGTCCCCTCTCCTTGTGGACATGTCCTCCTCCCTGCTCCCTTCCACTGAGCTCCGTCGTTCAGTGCTTGAGGGTAGGGATTAGGGTTCTGCATTTGGGTTTGGATAAAACACAAACACACACACACACACACCCTTTCCGTCCTCCATATTCAAAACGCTTTGTGCAGGGTTTCCATCCCTCTCCTTTAATCCAGGGCACTTATGAAAAATACATAGGGCAGGGTTGCACCGTGCAGTGGTTCCAGTGCAGCCCTGTACCATGTATTTTTCATAAATGTCCTGGATTAAAGGCTCGGCCATCCTAGCTTTGTGTCTCTCTGTTTCCACTTCTCATTGGATGTTTTTAATGGCTGGTCTGGCAGTTTGGGCATCTTCCAAGTTTCAGGGGATGTTGTGCTGGTCAGGAGAAGTTTATCTACAAGAGTGGATTGTGTTTTGATTTAGGTTTACGTTTGGACTTTGAGTGCTTTGTGGTTCAGGGACTTGGCCTGTTTCCACAGATAGCTGGAGGCGGAACTGCTCCCAGGGAGCTCGATGGGAAGTGGTGAGGGGGTGAGAGCCCTCTGCCCGAGGCTTTGGAGCTTGCTGATGCCAGAGTCCTTTGCTGTTTATTGTGACGTCAACACCGGCATGCATATATGTGTACACACCCACGCACACACACACCCCTTACATATACACAGGCTACCCCCCTCCCCCTGTTTGATTCCCAACCAAGTGTAGCAGCTCTCAAAATTGTGAGACACAAAACTCCCACAAAATTGACACTGAAAACAGAACAGGAACCAGAAATACAAAGTTAGCCCCCCCACAACGCCTTGTACCTCCCTACTAGGAAGGGATCCAGGGGCCAGATCCAGGCAGTGGAAAGGGGCCACATACAACATCTAATCTATCTATCTATCTATCTAATCAGGGATGGAACTATCGGTATTGGATTAATCCGATAATACCAATAATATTGGTATCGGTATATCGGTTTTTTAACATTGTGGCTATTTTAACAATGGCCACAATGTTAAAGATCTGAAAAATAGGCAATGTTAAAAAAATGATACCAATATTATTGGTATTATCGGATTAATCCGATACCGATAAAACCGGTAACTGATAATTCGCCTGGAGTCCCAATCTATCTATCTATCTATCTATCTATCTATCTATCTATCTTGTTGTGACCTAGCTAGGTCTTAGCTTAAAATCCAACCACCACAATTTCACGACATACACTTTAAAATGATAGATAATAATAACACTCATTATCTGGTCCGAAATCAATAAAATAAAACAGCTAATATCACTCGAGCAGGCCCTTGTAGCATTTAACGTTGCCAACAGTCGGAGTATTAGGAGAGATTGAATCTTTTACGTCGAGAAGACATCAGTTTATAGACCAATTTTGCAACTTTTACTCTCAGCTTCTCATGGGGATTTGACAACAGGCACTGCAACTTAGCATGAGCAGGCCAGTTTAGTTTACCTTTTAGTCCTGGTAGAAGCAATGCCGCTCTTATCTCGACTGAGAACTGACATTCAAATAGGTAATGCTCCAGGTCTTCGACATGCTTGAGATCACAGGGGCAACATAAAAACTAGTCATAGGCTGCATTTGACCCCCGGGCCTGAGTTTCCTTAACCTGGTCTAGATGAATAGCAGTAAGTAGGTCTACTCACTACTCGGGGCTGGCTTCCTCTGAATATGGATCCCAGTAGGGAACAGGAATCAGAATCCTGACCCTAACCCAGAGTATCTAACCCACTGTGGAATGAGTAGTCCTCTCCCAGTAGTATAATACTAGGAGGATATCAGGCTATGCCTAGCTCCTGGGAGGAAGGAGAAAGCAGAGGGTTTCTCTCCCTGCATCCCTTGGGGGCCAGTCCTGGAGGGGTGAATGTTACACGCTCTCTTATACCATAGGCTCTGACTGAAGTCAGAATGCCACGAATCCCCTTTGGGCAGCTTTAGTCCATCACCCGACAGTTCAAAATCAACATTCCTGCAATTTTTAGTGCCATTCCCTCTTATTCTGCCTTCTGTGGCAGTGAACAACTGTTCACCCCCTTTTTGTGGCATCCGTTTCAATATTTGGAAACTGCTATCTTGTGTCCCCCTGTCCTTAGTCTTCAAGTCTCCAAACATACCCAAATCTTTCAGGCTCTCCTCTTTCTAGCTCGTCTCCCCTTAGTCTTCTCTTCGCTAGGTTAAACATACCCACATTTTTCCTGTCCTCCAGCCCATTTATCACCTTAGTTGCTCTCCTCTGAATTTTTTGCAATTTGCCAACCCCCTTCCTTGAATCGCGGTGCCCCCAACGGGACACTCTGGGTGTAAACAGACAGACGGCGGCTCTGGGGCCTGAGTTTCCCCAACCTGGTCTAGATGAATAGCAGTAAGTACTCACGACTCATCACCTCTGGGTTGACCAGTCCATCGGAAGGGTGCCCGCCAGATATTCAGTCTGGAGCAGGGTGTGCGGAAGATCAAGCAGCTCTACTGAACAGAGTGGGCCGGGGTAATAGCCAAGGGAGGCGCTGCTGCCCGTCTGTTGCGCGGACTCATGGTGCAGCTCCACGCCCGTTTGCCCATTACCCTATCCAGAACCATGGGTTTGCGGGCACCAGCCTAGAGCATCAGGTAAGTGCCTGACCTGGACCCCGCAAATTCTAAAGCCGGCCCTAGGAACAGAGGCAAATGGATTTTAACCTCTCTTTACTTCAAGGGACCCTAATGTCTTGGGTTTTCTGCAGCACGAGTAGCCCGACATGCAAAGTGGGCTGCCGTCCATGTCATTTGGGACATCGAGAGTTACGCCTGTAGCTACATATATGGAGTTAGTCTATACATGCTGGGCCTAATGACAACAGGCCCACTGGCTTTGCGTGATCCTATTTGCACGTGTATGGCTAATTAGCTGATTTGCATACACAAATAGGGGACACACCCATTCGCTTAGAGTCTTTGTAAATCTGTCCCCTCTTTTTCATGAGTGCTAATTAAGAACCGTGCAGCAACGCTTATGAATTTTCATTAAAGCCAGTGGGAGATTTCCTACTTATTGCAATGGGCTCTGGATCAGGGCCCAAAGGCTTTATGTACCGAGACAGGAGCATCCACCACACTCGAATAATAAAGTGAAGTCTAAGGATGCAAAATTGTGAAACGCAAATTTGGAAAAACGCACCATTGCAGTGAATCTTCTACACACTCTTCTACACACTTCACTCTGTTCTGTATAACACAGTTTTCTCTATCCAGTTGACCAAGTACAGAAGAGAAATGCTTGACAATGGTCAGGGTGAAATAGTTTCAGATCTCTCTTCCAATTTTAATGAAGCGTGAGTTGAGAATATTTTTGTTCTTAAAAAGTTATCACTTGAAACCATCAGATTATATTATAAACTGTGATGAAAGGCGCATTTTTTGGAAGAAATCATGTGTTTGGTTTATAGAGCTGCCCAAAATAGAATCGCAAAGCAGTATTGCTCGGGAAAGCTTATTGTTCAAAGTGCTTTACAATCTTCACCCTCATAACAATTCTGTGAGGCTGGTCATTAATTATTCCCATTTTACAGATGTGGGAACTGAGGTTGAGAGAGAGAGAGAGAGACTTGCCCAAGGTCATCCAGTGAGTTCATGGCTAAGACATGATTTGAATCATCGTCTCCTAGGTCCAAGTCCTGCATCTTTTCACCTAGTCTACTCTGGCTTCAAGTTACAAACCATTTATCATGGAGCCATCCAAGTCCATAGCTTCAAAACATATACTTTTAGCAAATAATTTGTGGATCATGGCTAGAGTTGACATGGGTAGTCCATTCGCAGCCCGCGGGTAATACCTGCTCTTTCCAATACCACACCAGGTGCCCGATGGGCTACCTGAATACCGGTTAGGCACCCGATTACCTGAAAATACCAGGTATTGCCATTACCGAGTTGCCAATTTACTGTTTGCCGAGCGGTAAATCGGTATGGTAATTTGGACGAAGAGTCAACAAAATGATATCAGTAGTTGGGAAATTGGTATCGGTATGGTAATTTGGACAAAAAGTCAACAAAATTATATCAGTAGTTGGGAAATCGGTACCGGTATGGTAATTTGGACAAAAAGTCAACAAAATGATATCGATAGTTGGGAAACTGGTATCAGAAGTAAGAAAATTGGGATGAAAACTGCTACATCGGGTAAACCACCAGGAACTGATCTGGTACTGATTAATACGCGATGTTATCAGGTCGGGTTGTAATTTCAATGGGATACCCCTTTTTTGCGGCTACTCTTTTCAGCTCTAATCATGACCTCTTGTTCTCTGTTTTCTGTATTTATTCCTACTTGGGAGAGAAGCGTGTGTTAACATGGCCACATCCTACAAGATGACAGGGAGAAGATTAGAAATCCGCCCAAGCTTTTCCCTGCTTCCCAGACAAATGCAGAATGTTTTATCCTTAAACACCTCCTTTAATTCAAAGGGCAAAGTGGAGAAAATCTATTATATCTACCAAGGGTTTTGCAGGAAAAAAAATCCCAGGAGGCATGGGGAAAATGAGACCCCTGGCAGCTTACTTTGCTCACAATGCTTCCCCGTGAAGCCAGTTCTGCACGTGCACTGCCCAGCGATGTGGTCACAATCGGCTCCGTTCTGACACTGACACACATTGGCACAATTTTTCCCATAAAAGGCTGCTGGGCACCCTAAAAGGAACCAGAGAGAGAAATAGCTAAGAAATACCAGAAATTCAACAGTGCTAAGAGTACAGCAGTGAGTACAATTTTCAAAATTGCCCAAGCGACGTAGGAAACCAAGCCCTGTTGAGGCTGGGTGTTACCAGGCATAACAATAAACACGTGCAAACCCAGCCTGGGTTGGAATTGATGATGTCGGCTTGGACATGTAGCTGACGTCATCGATTCCAACACAGGATTGGGTTTCAGTGACGTTTATGTCATTCAATGTTTGGGTTTCCCAAGAGTCTCCTCCCACCAGCCGTTCCCTAATGACATCCTCTGCTACAACGCTAGCGAGGAGCCACTTCAAGGCTGGGAAAACACTGGCTGCCCCAGAATAAAAATGGTAGGAACTGTGTAGGCAAACCTTCGTTCCAGAGAGAGGTGTGAAGAAGGGGCACCCCTACCGTTTTCATTTTAATTTAAAAACACCCTTTCGTTTTTGGGTCTATTTGTTTTTTTAAATGATCCTACCATTTTCATTCCCTCCCTGTTTATTTTATTAAAAATTAATTAAAATAAATAAATAAATCACTGCGCACGTGCAAAATGGCCACCGGACCATTCTGGTCGCAGAACGGCGCACCTCTCTAGATGTAACAGCAAGCGAGCGGCAGCTCATTGTTCCCTCCTCACTTGATGTTTTAGATCCCACGCTGTGCTATAAACGAGTGGCGGGAATATGTTTGCACAGACATAACAACCGTATGTGTATTAATGCCGTAAACAAGTAGCCAGCATCACATCTGGTAAAACCCGCTGACACATCTATGTCCACAGGGATGTCACAGCGGAACTATGGGAAACTCTTCATGTGGAATTCTCTACGCTGTAGGCAGTTTCAGCATTTAGAAACTGCTGGGAGGGCATGTACTCTAGTCAATTTTCCTTGGGAACATTTATCAGATTCCAAAGTTGCTTATTTCGTGTTCCAAAAGGCCCCTCAGCATAAACAGTCCTTCCAAAGGAGCAAAGGAGACAGTGGTGGAGAGAAACAAAACGGAAGGTTTACAGATCAGATCAGCCAATTAGATTCAAACTAGAGGACCTTAAAAAGTCCAGATTCTGGTTGATAGAAACTTGCTCTGGTCTTGAAAATGAGGACAAGAAAATCGTGTAAGTTTTGCCTACTTAGGTACAATGTGCGGAGGCAGTAAAAGGCTCATCTATGGCCAGTGTAAACATGAATCATTAAAAAAAAATATTTTTTTTTGAATGAATGGTTCCCCTTTTACTAAAGACCATTTTCTTTGTGATTAAGGCCCTGTTAACACGGGCCGTGGTGCGGTCGGTGTGTGCCGCAATCCGTGTGCAGTGGGTGGGGAGAGGGTGTAGACAGGTGCACACCCATCTATATCCACCTCCACCCATCTACACCCACGGAGCGACCGCTGTCATTGCCGGTTGCTCCGTGCATGGGGGATGGGTGGAGGTGAAAGTGCGTGCGTGTGCATGGGGGCACACACGCACGCACACCCACCCCAGCAGGATTTACACGTGACTCACCCACATACGAACACCCAGATTTCTGAGTGTTCATGCATGAGTGCTGCCCATGTAAAAAAGGCCTAAGTTGAAACTATTTTCAAGTGCCGGATGGTATTTGAACAAATGACATGTAGTTCTACGAGCTGGCACAAGGGAGCAGCAAATGCTTTCACAGCTCCACCGGCAGGAGATTAGCATCTCGAAAAGCCTTACGCTGAGTGCAGTAGAGTCCCGTCCAACCAGGGGTACACCGACATTCTCCATCAAAAGGAGTGCACATTGCTCCATTGTGACAGCTACACGTGTGGAAACAATCCGGACCCCAAAACCCAGCTGGACAAGCTGCCAAAGAGAGAGAGAGAGAGAACAATCAAAATTTCAAAGCAATAATATTTGATTGTTGAGGAGAGGTCACCGTTCTTGACCAATGAGATACAAGGTTCCTAAACCGCAGGACTTACTCTCTAACTCCTATATTCATGACAACAGCTGCTTCTTACAAGGCAAGAATGTTACTGAAAATACAAACCCTGTAACTTATCCATGCTTGAAAACATTAGCACTTCTGCAGAGTCCCAGTAAAAGTAATGGAGCTCTACATCGGTGGAGATGTCCTACCACTTTTGCAGGTGAGATGGAGGAACTGAGGCACATAGCAATGAGACGATTCCCCCAGGGTCAGGCAGCAAACTGCTATCTGACCTTTGACCCACATAATCTTTCGTGGTGGCCCATGCGGAGGTTCCAAACAGACTATTGCTGTGCACGTGGTGCGTAATCTTACGGGCTAATATTCTGTAGAGTTAATTTTACAGGATTTGAAGATATGAAATGGACTTGGTTTTCCTTCTGATATTCCAAAATTTCTGCAAAACACAGCTGAACTATTCATGGTCTACATTCAATATGAAAACGATTAGTAAACGCTTGTATACTCAGTCCAATAAAAGATCTCATCTGAACTACTGTCTCTCCATTTCTTACATTTGGGACCAACACAGCAAACCCCCCGCCCCATCTCTCTAGGCTAAAATTACTCTGATCTTTTCATCTAAAGCACAGGGTGAGGAACCTCAGACCTGGGGCCAAATGTGACCGGGGTCTAGTTTGTATGCGATGTGGCCCGTTTCCATGTGACGTCCTGGATCTGGATCCAGTTCCTACCCCCAAACACTGAAAGACGGAGCTCAGGGGAAGAGAGCAGAGATGAGGGCAGGCACATAAGGACAGGGGACAGATCCATGATAAGAACCCTCCTTTTCCTGAGCGCACCCCTTAAACACCCCTGCCCTGAATGTCCATGCAGCCCTCACACTTTGTACTCATTTTTAACATGGCCACTAGGAGGGGAAAGGTTCCCCACCCCGTTCTAGAGAGAGTGCTACTTGAATTGTATGAAAGAAAATCTGAAAACATCTTGTAAACTCTAAAACCAGATTATTTGAACAGATTTTAGGTGTGCTGTTGCATCGAGGCGCAGTCATGGCCAGTATCACATACCTGGTTCCAAGGGGTGAAAAACCTGATTAGAGATCTTGGGCTATCTCCTGAGATGCTGAGCGAAATTCACCCATGTGGCAGGAAAATAATTGTGCACAGACAGCTGGTTGATCAAGCTGTCCAGTTGGACATGGGGAAAGCTGCAGCACTTAAGTGCGCACCCCTGTATAGGGAGTTTAAGCACTCAGCTGGGTGTGAACGGTACCTGGGCGAATTAGAGGATCCTGGGTTACGCAGGGCTCTAACACTCATGAGGTTCGACTTACTCCCCACTAAGGTTGTTATGGGGAGGCGAGTCGGAATTCCGTATGCTGAGAGGCTTTGTCCCTGCACACTGGGCTGTGTGGGGGACTTGTTGCATACATTGTTTGTATGTCCCCATGCGCAATGCATAAGAGAACGGTATTTCCCGGCGGGGATTGTCCCAGGAGTGCGCCTAACCCCAGTACAATCAATGATACATATAGCTTCCTTTAAGTCTCCTGACTTAATCACTATCTCAGCTCTTATGGCTCGTGATATCTATAGGCACCTATCCTGATAAGGGCTAAGTATCCTTGCTACTCGGCCCGTGAAGGGTAAGGTATGAATGCCACTACGGTTGAATCCCTTATATTAATAGGATTGTTGTGATGCAAGTCAACAAAGGCTGGTGTGGCTTTCATACGTACATTGTGCCAGGCCACGGGAGTGTTTGGCACTTTTGCTTTCCAGGAGTGTCTTCTCTCCCCAGCCCTGCTATTTTGAAAAAGAATCATGATAGAATAAAGGGGGTAACGTGTTCTTGTTGCTTTAGTGTGTGAGAGATACAATTTGTCCTATGGATATGATTGTTGATTGGTTAAAGCCATTTTATTTAAAGTGGTGGATCACGGTGGCTCCCCGATGCTGGAAGCTATGGGATGATCCTCCTTGTGATTTTGTGTATTATACATTTGTTTATTCGTGTTTTATTTGTATTTATATATGTTTTAAACGGCTATGGCGAAAGCTAATTTGCCAAATAAATTGAATTGAATTGAATTGTTTTAGGTAAACTAAACATTTTTTGATCCTTGTGTATGCCAGGGTGTACAATATTAATACTTTCTTGAAAGATAACATTTAAGGTCTGTGATCCACAAGCTGCTTATGTCAGAGCAGTCCCTTGTTGAAGCTGCACACGGTTTCAGGGGGGCAGTTCTGGAATAAGTGGACGTCCATAGTCTCCTTCTCCCACCAGGGGACAACGCCAGTAGGTCACATTTTTACCAGTGCCGGATAAAAAAAGATCCACAGTGGGGTGTGTGTGTGTGTCAATCCCATGTGCAGCTGGGTGCACTCGTGCGGAAACCACGCGCACTGCCATTGCCGGCACATAGTGCCACGTGGAAACTGCATGCATGTACATGGCGTGGGATCAATGGGGCTTGGGTTCGGGTCCCACCACTTCAGCACAGCACCCATATTTTTTCCCTGCTGTCGAAGGGGGAAAGGCTTGTTGCTTCAGCCAGAAGTCCCAAATTCTGAGGCAAGAATTAGTTCGTTAGCACGCACCTCATGCAGGCTAATTTGGGAGAATAACACAGTTTTGGGTGCTCAGTTTATGACAAAGGGACATGACGGATGCCTTGTGGGGTTTTGGAGTTAGCTGTGAAGATGGCATGTGTGCAGCTACCAAATTTTAAAGTTAAATAAAAACTAATGTTTGCTACCTGCCGGCAGGCCTGACTCGAGCTGGCCAGAACGCAGGGGGAAAAGAAAATCTGTCAATGACTTACACCTTGGTAAAATCCATTGTGGTGGCAGGGTGTCAATCAGGGCAGGATCTGGCAATGAATTAGCGAATCAGAAACCAGCAGAAGCAGCCTGTAATGTCCTTTCTAGCTGCACGGTCTTTATGGGAGGTGAGTCAGTGCTTTCCCTAGAATGGGACTCAGGATCACAGAGTCACCTCTGGTTCCTTTACAGATGTATCCAGCCTTGAGACCAGATGCTGAGTCACTGTCGGCGTTCATTGCTCCAGTAAGATCAGTTCCCACTACTTGACAACCTAGAGCTTGGTGTTAAGGAGATTTTGCTGGCAATAATCGGCTGTTGACTTCAGCGAGATCAGTTAGCTATTGTTAAAGCTGAAACTGGAAGTAGGCTTATTAGGTATTACACACATTTTGGGGGAGCCCAAGTGTCTGAACAACATCAGTGACCACAATGGATATTTTTGGGGTATACGGTTTTGAGTTGTTTTAGCTTTTCAGTTCTGTTATTTTAGTCATTTTGGTTGTCATTCCTGGCAATTAGGCACGTGCAATAGTGCTCATGTTGCCAAAACATCACCACCAAAATACCCAAACTGGAAACCAAAAAATGGGGAAAAGAAACCCAAAACAGAAAAACTGAAATGGATACCAGACAAATGGATATTAGTTATTTTCCCGAACTGCCATCTTCAGATCAGGTAGCGTAGAATTGACAGGTTTGCCTATTTTCCCAGCAGATCTGAAACGACAAATTGCACCGAATGCTGTTTCCATTGGAAACAGATCATTTGCCTTCATTTGTGCGATGTGGAAACTTTCTGGCTTTTCTGCTGTTTTCGCCATTATTTTCTGCGCGTTAAACAGCGCTACGACAGGGCTGATTCCAAGTCTGTCCCAGTAGTGCTTCACTCATCCCCCTGGGGCTGTGGAGATGCAAAAGTGCTGGCTAAGTGCTGTAAAAGTATCATAAAAGTGCTGTAAAACTGCCATAAATGTCCCAGAAAGTGACAAAAAATGCTGGAAAGTGACGGAATTGCCAGGAAACAATGGGGAAATTTTTTTTACAGGCACCGATATTGACAATGGCCGCAATGCCAAGCGGGATCCGTATGGGATCCACGTGAGATCCGCGCAGGATCCGCGCGGCACAACACAATCCCTACGGAGATGCGTACTGTTTGCATGAACATGCGCGCGCGTAGGATTGTCCCCACTGGCAGAGGCGCAGAATCACCGGAGACTGATGAAGTATCGATGAACACTCACGAGCGCTCCCGAAAGGTCGGTATTTCCCTGTGGAATGGGAACACTTGCTCTCATCTCAGCCCTATTTTCCAGGTACTTACTTCAGCGCTAGTTAACTCAGGGGTAGGAAACCTTTTCCCTCCCAGGGGCCACTTTGAAAATTAGTCCTAGCTCCGAGAGCCACGTAGAAGTTAGGGGTGAGGGCGCTTACAGGTTGCACTCAGAAAGAGAAGGGCCTAGATCCTGGATCCACACTATGGATCCGTCTCCGATCCTTGTGTACATGCCCTCATCTCTGCTCCCTTATCCTGAGCTCAATCTTTCAGTGCTTGGGGTAGAAACTGGATCCAAGGGCCAGATCTAGGCACTGAAAAGGGGACCAATTTAAACTAGCTATGGGCCACCCAGGCCTGAGGTTCCCCACCTTTGAGTTAACTTATGCCAGCTTCATAGTAGCAATGTTTCAACTCTCCATGGTGGGGGAAGAACTGTGGGGAGCTGAAACAAGTACCCACAAAAATGGGAATATCTGGCAAATTTCCAGTACCTCGAATTGACCTGAAATTTTTGGATACTAATTGGTATCTAACTGTGGCCTGATTCAGGTACTCAATGTCCCGAAACATCCCAGAATGTCAACTTCCACTCCCGGAATAATATCATCTTCCAGTCCTGATTGATTGGTTTTTGTCCTGATTTTTCAATCAATAACTGGAAACAATCGATAAATTGGACTGGAAGTTGATATTCCGGGAGTGGAAGTTGATAAATCAGCATGAAAGTTTGCTGGAAGTCCTAAATCAGAAATGGAAGTTGACAGTTTTGGGTATTCCTGTGCCCGATCAGTGATCAGCAGCCAGCTAGCTACCCGCCATGGAACCGGAAGATGCTGGTGCTCCATTGGGTACCTGTTTCCATTCTAGTGGGGAATGCCATCAGCATCCCACTTTGTGACTCCACAATATTGAGCAGCTAGGCCCATCTGGCTTTTGCTCAGACTGAACTGGATTGCTGCAGTATGATTTGGCCTGACCCAGTAAGCAAAATCATTTTTTTCTCACTCCCAAGGTTAAACAGAAACCAACAGTCTTTCCCCAATTACCCGGCAAAATATAATGAACAATCTGCAGAGCCGACAGCCTTTTCTTTGAGTGACAGCAATATTCTACTTGGAGAAGAGAGACAATAAAAGCAAAATTACAGCCGTCTGTTTTTATCCGATTCACACTTTATCACTTGAAGTTTAATATATTTTACTCTGAATGCAGCCTAATATGCTCATTGTATCTTGAATATGAAGTAACATTTCTGAATGATAGGCTATTGCTTCCCACTGTGATCAGTCTTCAATTAAGGCACGCTTTCAGAAAATGACACTTTGAGATCCGCAAATGCCAATCTCCCACCTTGGCAATCTTGGAGAAAAAGTCATGCATCCCTCCACAAACGCATCAACTTTTATAATTAAATTATATTTAATAGGAATAGATCATCTTCCTAATTTCTCTGCCATCTGGGCTTGAGAAAACACTGACTTGGTTAATGTTTTCTAATGGAATAGTGGAGAGAAATGGATTCCAAAAAGCAATTAAACTAAAAATGAAAAGGGTGCAAGGATGACAGGATCTATAAGCAATAAGAGATTATGCATTCCCTCTACGGTGATGGAAACTAGTAACTGCCCATGCAACTTCCAAATGTGGAAATACATTGAAGCCAATCTAACAGAGATTAATTTATTAAATATGTTATGAAGAGAGAAAGACATCAGCTGCTGTAAAACTATAGCGTTCTTGAGGAATAGATACTTTCCCTCTTAATATTTAAAGAATAAAACACTCAACAGGAGAAATGGCTATTTTAATAAATAATAGCAAATGTATAAAAATTGCTGCTTACTCTGAGAGCAATCTTGTCCTATCCAGCCTGGAAAGCACTGGCAAGACCCATCGATAGGATTGCATGTCCCGTTGTTGGTGCACAGACAGTCTTCTGCACAGTTCTTTCCGTACTTTTCGCTTGGGCACACTATGGAAACACAAGGCAGAAATCAACCAAGTTAATTTGGGGAGGAACCATATTGATGGAACGTCGTCACCTTGAAAACTGCATTTCTATCGGAAAAGTTTTTATCTGCTACAGTTAGGTGCGGTATAGAAGGGTGCCGCAAGCGGGGAAAAGCAGAACCCAAATAATAAACTGACGGGTATTCGGGGGAAAGGAACTAATCAACAAAGGAGAGGATTTTCATAGAATAGCTAGACACTGGAACTAAAGAGTACGAGATGGTTAAAATTTTAAAACTGAAATCTATTTATTTTGTTGAGAGGATGAGAGACAGAAATATACTTTTTTTTTTTTTTTTTTGCAATCCCCTCCCTCAATTTTCTGCAAATTTATATCTAACTTTTTCTTCCTGACGTTTAAGATTTTGGGTCATCCAAACTTACGGAACATTTTAATTTTGGTTTCCAAAACCAGAATATTTTTTTGGGAAACCACAAAAAAATTCAAGGAAAGAACAGTTTTTCAGCTTTCGATGTTTTGAAACAAACCAATATTATTTACATTTTAAAATTGCGAGACCCCCATCCACCTTTTGTTCCTTCCCTCACTTTCAGACAGCTCAAGTAGACCACTATAACTGCTTGGCCAAATAGTACTTGAGGATGAGAAAAGTGAAATTTATGCTTATGATGTATTTATATAGTGCCAGCAATGTACTTGGCAATTTACAATTGTTAATTATAGATAGGGTCCCTGCCCCACTGAGCTTACAATCTAGGAGAGACAATGGAAGAGAGATGAAGGGGGTGGGGAACAGAGAGAGAGATAGGGAGACATTAATTAATGAAATCAAGAAGTCACGTGCTTAGCTTACACGGGAGAAAATCCCATCAAAGGGGAGTAATTGTTAGGGTAGGCCAACGGATCAGGGTTTATGCACTGTAGGATGAAACTGAGGCAAGGAAAACATTAAGCAGAGTATTAAAAAAAACTAAAATAAAGAAACGAAACCCCCCCAAACAAACCAAAATCAGTTTCTTAATGTTGGGATATGAATAAAGTAATCTCAAGTAGAGCTGAAAAGAATAGTGGATTTTGTATACATGGGCATTATTATCTGTTTGGCCTATGGCCCTAAAGAAATGAACTGAACTGAACATTATTATCATTTTCAGATAATGATCTGAATAATATTGGCAACCAAAACTGATATTTGCATATTTGTTTTTTCAGTTTTCGCCTTTTCGGTTATTCCGATCCTCAGCAACTTCATTTTGGCCACTGCACACGCAGGCGCCAGTACTGGAAATGAAGTAACGGATAGCTGCATATCCAAAGAATTGGTAACAGAACTGAGGAAAACCCAACATGAAAACCTGAAATGACTGTCTGGTGACGATGGACCTGCACCATGGTTGTTATTATCTGTTTCAGCAGATACCGCTTGAATCAGGTGAAATTGTTTGATAGGGCTATTGTTTACTGATGTTTGTGTCAGGAAAGCCTGGAGTGTTCCAGTGGATATCCAATGGATATCCATCAACAAGGGGAAAAAATAGTTGGAAACTAGGGCTGCATTCTCACTTGCGGCGGCGGCGGCGCATGTCAGGGTGCAAAATCCTGTCCTGACATGCGCGAGAGAAGCCACAGCAGATCCCCATTCGCACTGGCTCTTTTCCCGGCTGGCGGCTCCTCCGCGCTGCCACGTCTCCCTCACCCTTCCCGCTGCCGTCACCGCCACGGCAGGTGAGAATGCAGTCTAGGCTATCTGGAGGCATTCAGTGTCTCTCCCATGCATCTCACTGTGTGTTTCTTGAGAGCAAATCTCTGTGACAATACTGTACATTTTTACGTGGTGGAGTCCTGAAAGCTATTGACACAACAATTATCTCTGCTCTGCCCGCCTGACAGGTCCAAGAATGGGAAATCCCATCAGAATGATGCAGATGAGGAGTTACTAAGTTTCTTTTTCACTCTGTCACTGATCTCAGAGACAAACAGGTAAACAACCCTAATGTCTGAAGCCGTTAGCATCTCAAACATGATGCCTCTCATTGCGAGAAACAGGAGACTAGAAAACAACAGAAGTTCTACATTGTGTCCCCACCGCAATGCCCCCCACCCCAACTTGCTAAGACTACCACCAGCTGGACAGCTAGTGTTCAGCTGTGAACACATTTCAGGTGCTGCAATAAATTTATTATCAGTCGCTGCAAGAAAGTTAAATGCACAACCACGCTCCGTTATAAACAGGGGACTGCTGAAGCCCTGATTTTGAGGAAACCGCTTGGGCTACATTTCTGAAAGTTTATCCATGGCTAAAATTTGTGAGGACCATCGTACATCAGAGTTTGAAGAAGATCCATCCAGAAAATAAAAAGTTATGACTGTTTAAAAGTTAACTGGTTGTGGTCAAAATGCACAACGTCCTGACAACTTTGAATCATCAATATCTCCTCCCCCCTCATGAGTTGGGCCCCCAATCGTCACAGCCTTGGAGCATGAGCTCAATGCCAACTGCTACTGTAATATTATAGTGATTGGTGCAGTCAAAACCAAGTTGTTAATGATTTAAAAATCACTTCTGCAGGTTCACGCATGCGCATAGAGGTGCCGATGCTTCTGCCGGCAGGGGGATAAACCCAGCGGTGAGCTTCAGCAGCATGAATGAGGAGAAGGGAGGGAGGAGGAGGGACTCGCCGCCACCTCCCTCCCACTTGCTCTGCTGCTACTAATCAACCCTGTGAGCCTCACCCCCTGTGCTGTTCCTGGTGCCCACTAACCTACCAACCCTGCTGCCGGGAAGGGGAGCCCCCAAAAGGCTAGTCTTGTCCCCGCTCAGCAACCCAGCTCCTTGCAAGAAGCATCTTGGGACTTTCAGCCAGGACCAGCCCCAGGCATGTGCATCACACATGGCCCCATGGCCTGCTGTGCACCTGGCCCTGTGCCGGGACTGGAGGAGGCCCGGGTACAGGGAATCCCCACATCATTGGGGGGCATCCTTCACCTGCCTCTGCCTGCTAGCAGTGCTGTAGCAGCAGCAGCAGCGGATGGGGATCGGACTGAAAGATAAAGCTGTTTGTAAACAAACAACAACTCCACGTGAGTAATCAGAAAGTTGTTGCCTTTTAAAGAAGGTTCTTCGAGATGGCTCCTAACATTCTCACAACTGGTTTGTGCATGGCATACTAATCCTATTCAAATACTAGACCACGTTATGGTCTCGAGCTCCTCTAGTACAAAAAGCACTCTCCCCCTCAGAATAACAGTTCCTTCCAACCCGTTGTAGGAATATAAGAAAAAAATTCCATGCGGGGCTAGAAGGGTGGGTGTGGGTGAGAATGTTTGGAGCTATTTCCAAGAACCTTGACAAGGCAGCAACCTTCTGTTCTTCTTTGAATGGCTCCTCACAGGCCCTTTTTACATGGCTCTGCAAGGTGGAGGGGTCCATGGGCGCGCCGGTGCATGGGCGGGGCATGCACACGACCACACATGTATCCCCACTCACCCTCCCACTCATCCGCACCCACTAAGCAACTGCCGTTTTTCTCGGTTGCTCTGTGCATGGGGACGAGTGGGGGGTGAGTGGGGATGCGTGTTGGGTGGGCGCATGCACCTCCATTCACCACGCGTGGGAGAGTGAGAGTGGGAATGGAAGAGGAGCGGAGTGCTCGAGCAGGGGTTCGGAGGGAGGTCAGGGCAAAGAGGTAGGGGGGAGCGAGGTTGTGAAGGGCTTTGTAGGTGAAGACGAGGAGCTTATGCAGAATACGTTCAGGAAGAGGGGGCCAGTGGAGAGAGGAGAGGTTTCACGTGGTCAGAGCGACGGTCTAGGTGGATGATCCTGGCAGCAGAGTTTTGAACAGAGATGAGGGAAGAAAGGTGGGAGCGTGGAAGACCAGTGAGGAGGAGGTTACAATAGTTGAGGCGTGAGATGACTAGGGCGTGGAGGAGAGTTTTGGCAGAGGAGACAGACAGAAAAGGGTGGATCTTGGCAATGTTGTGGAGGGAGAAGTGGCAGGATTTGGCCATGGAGTCAATGTAGGGTTTGAAGTTAAGGTGCGAATCGAAGATGAAGTCCAAACTACGGGCCTGGGGGACAGGGAGGATGGAGACCCCGTCAGTGGCAATTGACAGGGAAGAGGAAGAGGAAGGACTGGGAGGGAAGATAAGGAGTTCAGTTTTCACCATATTCAGTTTGAGTTGGCGTTGAGACATCCAGGCGGAGATATCGGAGAGACAGTTNACAGAGGGGGAGAGGGAAGGAGTGGAGAGATAAAGGTGAGTGTCATCAGCATATAGGTGGTATTGGAAACCATGGGAAGCAATGAGTTTGTTTAGGGATTGGGTGTAGATAGAGAAGAGGAGAGTGCCAAGGACAGAGCCTTGGGGAACTCTGATCAAGAGGGGCAGAGAGGAGGAGGGGGAGGAGTTAGGAAGAGATACACTGAAGGAGCGGTCAGAAAGGTAGGAGGAGAACCAGTCGAGGACAGAGTCCTGGAATCTCAGGGAGTGAAGCGTTTCAAGCAGGAGCGAGTGGTCAACAGTGTCGAAGGCAGCAGAGAGATCCAGGAGAACAAGAATAGAGTAAAGACGGTTGGATTTAGTCACAAGCAGATTGTTGGTGATCTTAACAAGAGCCGTTTCAGTGGAGTGAAGGGGGCGGAAGCCAGATTGGAGGGGGTCAAGGAAGGAGCTGGCTGAGAGGAAGTCGAGGCAATGGGAGTAGACAACGTGTTCAAGGAGTTTGGAAGCAAAAGGGAGGAGCGAGACAGGACAGTAGTTAGAGGGTTCAGAGGGATCCAGAGTGGACTTTTTGAGGATGGGGGAGACAGTGGCGTGTTTAAAGGCAGAGGGGAAGGAGCCGGTAGAGAGGGATAGGTTGATGATGTGCAGGAGGGGAGGGGCGACGGTGGAAGCAATGGAGGTCAGGAGGCAGGAAGGAATGGGTTTGAGGGGGCAAGTGGAGAAGCTGGAGGAGGAGAGCAAGGAGGAGATTTCCTCAAGGGAGGCAGGAGGGAAGGACAGGAGAGAGGTGGAGGGAGGAGGGAGAGGGGGGGAGTGGTAGGGGGAGAGGATTTTGAAGCGATTTCCAGACGGATCTTGTCAATTTTAAAGGTGAAAAAGAGGGCAAGATCCTGAGTGGAGAGAGAAGAGGGAGGAGGAGGACAGGGGGGGTTGAGAAGGGAGTCAAAGGTGGAAAAGAGGAGCCGAGGGTCCCGGGAGCAGGACTCAATGTGTGAGGCATAGTATTGCTGTCTAGCGAGGGAGATAGCAGAGTTGAGCGATGAAAGGCAGAATTTGAAGAGGAGGAAGTCAGTGTGGTAGTGGGATTTGCGCCAGAGGCGTTCAGCAGCCCGGATGCAGGAGTGGAGATGGCGAATGGTGGGGGTGAGCCAAGGGCGAGGGTTACGGGAGTGAGCTGGGCGGGAGGAGATGGGGGCAAGGGAGTCGAGGGTGGAGGCAAGAGAGGAGTTGAAGGTGGAGATGGCAGAATCGGGGGAGGAGGAGGAGAAGACTGAGGGGAGAAGAGGAGAGGGGGAGGAGGCAAAGTCCTGGGGCACAATGGCCTGCAGATCGCGGAAGGGACGGGGAGATGGGGAAAAGGACGGGGAGCAGTGGGAGAGGTTGAAGGAGGCAAGGAAATGGTCAGATATGGGATAGGGCTCGAAGGAGAGATTGGAGACAGAGCAGTTTCTACAGAACACGAGATCAAGAGAGTGACCATTAGTGTGGGTGGGGGAGCTAGTCCAGAGGTGGAGATTAAAGCATCATAGAGTTGTGGATGGAAATCCTAAAGCATCCGAGGAGTGACTGCTCTACCCCTTTCTCCACTCTCACTCTTACTGGTGCTGCCAGTGGGGACTGCCCACAAGTGCATGAAAGACACACAGGGGATGCATACCATAGGCCCGTTTATTAGGCTGGACACACAAAACATGTGTTAGTGTGGGCTGCACAGACCGAACCCGGACTGCAGAGGACTATCGTCTCGTTAATTAACATTCTGTGATGTAGCATGTGTGTTGTGTGAATGGATTTCCCCAGAGGAAACTTCAGTTCCTGATACATCACTTCCTGTTTGTCACTTCCTGTCTCTGAATGACCAATGAAGTGTGTTCAGAGAGTTCTGGATCAGGGACTCCTTTCTCCCATATTCCATGATATTTCTGGAACATTGCATGCAGGGGTATCACAAGGGCAATCCTCCCTGCCCTTTGCATTGTGGGAAGTACCACAGTCAATTAGGAGGAGGTAAGAAGCAGAGAAATCTGCAGGGTTGTGAACACATTGAGGAACAAGTGGTGAATTTGGGGGATGAGTGAGTGGGCCTTAAGAGGAAAGTTAGACATGTTTGAAACCCATTGTGTGTGAACCAAATGTGCTCTTGGAATGGTAGAGGAGTGGGGGGGCGGGTGGAGGCTAAATCATTCTAAAGAGCGTGGGTGGGGAAGCACCCCAACCTTCTCTGGGGCTGAATCTACAATCACGCAGGGCTCCATGGGCTAGAACGTCCTGTGGGTAAGTGGGGGATATGAGCCACTATGTAAGGCAATGTGACCCCTATGGAGTTTTTACTTATTTTATTTATTATTTATTTTCATTTCCCGTGGAGGGGGAGGTGGCACAGGGAAGGAGTCACCAGGACCTGGACCCCACAAATTCTAAGGCCGGCCTTGGGGGTAGACAATGCTTTAGAAGCTGTGTCTCAAGAGTAGCTAGTTCCAGTTGGAAGATCTGATTGGAAGAGATGAGTGGCCCCTCCAATTCCTACAAAGTCATTGGAAACTGGGCCTCCCCATATGTGGCAGAACCAGGTCCTGGAAACAGAATGCAAAGGGATAGCAAACTAACAGCAAAGACTTCTTTGGACCTTGGCATTTCCTCCATGGAATCCTGCTATAGGAAGGGACACAAACCCCATTACTGAAAATTCAAGCCTGACTTATCTTAACTTTCTTTCTTCTACGTACGGCACATCCATTGCTGAGTTAGCCAAGTGCTCCCATTCTGATAAAACCATAAAAATAACAATGGATCGTAACAAAAGTCATAGCTATGCATGCATGTGTTTTAGTAAAACAGAGATAGTGTAATTTGAAATAAAATAATAATAAAAAGCTAGCCTTATTGGTTGGTCTAGTGCAGCTTTCTTGGGAAGATGGAAACATTTCTATCTGATTTCTTTCTAAAAGAATATCATAACAACAGCGGCGCAGTGGCATAAAAACTAATAGACAGGTATATCTTTAACCTCCCACCAAATTATAGGAAATCTTTAACATTAAAATTGATAGAAAGCACTGCTCGGTAATTGTGTTCTTTGCCACAATGAATGAATTGTCCAATTGCCTGGTTCCTATTGGCTATGCTCCTTGACAGAAACAGATGTCTTTTCACAATAAAACACACAGTCCATCTCCCTGAAGAATGTAACAAACAGAGCTGGACTTGTATCCTTGTAAATAATAGTGATGTCAAAAAAGTGATTAAAGCACTTTCCAAAATTATTCAGCTATTTTACCATTTCAACTATTCTCACTTTCTCGTATGCATTCATTGGCGATGACCTCAATCTATTCTGAATGAGATTCGGTCCCAGATTGAAATCCAGAGCTGTGATTCATTTGCTTTTATACAATATGCCAACCCTCTCCTCTTACTCTGGCAGAAGACCAAGAATAGGGAGAACAATAGTCTAGCGACAGACTTATCTCCAGGAATGGGATAAAGTTGACTTTGAAATTATGTACTAAACTCTTGCTAAAGGGGACAAAAAGTAAAAATCTTGTATTGTGGAACGTCACTGTTCTGGCCCAGTGCTCTCTAGACAATATTTCAGTACAATGATTTTGTTGCCTCTTAAAAAAAGATGGAAAGAGGTAACCACACTTACATGCTACTTAGATGGAAAATGCAATTCTACCCACAGTTTTCAAAAGGGTGAAAAAAAAATTAGGGCTTGCTAATTTCGCGAGCAAGATTTTGCCAAAACAGGAAATGGAACGGGAAACACCAAATCGAAATTCTAACTCCCTATACCATCTCGGTCAAATTGAAAACCTCTCGGTATGGGACTATCGGCAAATTATCGGTTACCGGTTTTATCGGTATTGGATTATCCGATATCGGATTTATCGGTATCAGTATATAGTTTTTTTAACATTGCCGATTTTTCGGATCTTTAACATTGCGGCCATTTCAAAAATGGTTAAAAAACCAATATACCGATACCGATATTATCAGTATTATCGGATTAATCCGATATTGCCAATTATCGGCATTATCAGATTAATCTGATACCAATAGTCCCATCCCTAGTACTTGGTAATGTCTCGACTGACATTTCGTTTCTTGATTTACTGACTTTCCTTCTACTTACTGGGATCCCTTTTACCGCTTTGCCATCATTTACTGCTTTTCCATCCATTTCAAACCCCGAGAGGTAATACTGATGCAATGCCACATTTCTTTTCACTCCATTTCCCCATGTACTTCCTTGTCACTCATTGGTTGGTATGTAGATTGCTTTACTAATCTGCAGTCCAGCTGCAGATTGGTCAAAGCAAAGGGAACAACATAGAACAATTTATTTATTTATTTTATTAATAATATTTCTATACTGCCCCCTCCTGCCCAATGGCAGCTCAGGATAGTGTACAACATATACAAAAACATCAAATATAAAAAAAATACATAATAAAATAGTACATTTAAGATCCACAATAAAAGGGGGCCAGTAAAACCCACATTACCATTAAAACAAAAAAACAACAAAATCCCCACCCACTACCCACTGTTTCACCAAAAGCCTGGTGAAACAGCCAGGTCATGCATTGTTTGCGGAAGGTAGGGAGATCTGGAGAGAGGTGAATCTCCACCGGGAGAGAATTCCATAGCCGTGGTGCAGCCACCGAGAACACCTGCTCAAACGTGGCTGCCCGAGAAACCTGGAGGACCTCCAAGTGGGCGTCCCCCGTTGACCACAGGGGCCAATCCAGGACACGAGGGATGAGGCCAGTCGCACAGGTAAGTAGGGCCCAAGTCTTATAGGGCTTTAAAGGTAATAACCAATACCTTGAATTGGACCTGGAAGACTATAGGCAGCCAGTGTAGAGATCGGAGCATCGGTATTATGTGCTCCCAGTGACCCGTCCCCGTGAGGAGGTGGGCCGCCGCATTCTGCATCAGCTGCAGCCTTTGGGTCATCACCAGGGGTATCCTCATGTACAGCACATTGCAGTAGTCTAATCCTGAAGTGATGAATGCATGGATGATGGTGGCCAGATCAGAGCCCGAGATGTACGGTTGGAGACGTCTGACCAGATGTAATTTACCAGACACACTTCTTACCAGAGCTGCCACCTGATCATCCAGGCAGAGTTGTGAGTAGAGGAGGACTCCGAGGCTCCAAACCTGGGGAACCAAGGAGGGATGCACCCCATCAATGATGGGGGCCTCCACTTCCTTGACTTACCCACTAGTGTCACCTCTGCCTTGTTGGGATTCAGTATCAGACAGCTTGACCTCATCCAATCCCCCACCACACCCAGGCACCGGGTAAACACAGAGACTGCCGGGTCTCAGTCAGATGAAAACGAGAGATATTGCTGGGTCTCATCAGCATATTGATGACACTGAACTACTTCAAATCCTCTCACAATCTCACCCAGAGGCTGCATATACTCATTGAACAGGAGAGGAGAGAGAATGGATCCCTGCGGGACTCCATGTGTGAGGGGGAGGGGGGAGATGTCCAATTCCCCAGTACCACACGCCGAGATCTCCTGGCCAGGAACGAGCAGAACCATTCAATAACAGTCCCGCCCACCACGGCACGGTCCCACAGGCAGGTCATCAACATCTCATGGTCAACCGTGTCAAACGCTGCTGAAAGACCTAAAAAAATCAGGAGAGTGGATCGACCCCGATCCGACTCTCGGCGCAGATCGTCGATCAAGGCCATGAGCGCAGTCTCGGTGCCATATCCCAGATGAAAACCAGATTGTGAGGAATCAAGGAAACCGATGAGGTCCAGATGCCCCTGGAGCTGCTGGGCCACTGCCCGCTCAATAACATTCCCTAAAAAGGGAGGGTTAGAGACTGGACAATAGCTGGCAAGGGTGTCAGTGTCAAGAGATGGCTTCTTGAGCAAGGGTCACACCACAGCCTCCTTCAGGCACCCCGCGACCCTGCCCTCCATAAAGGAGGCACTGACAACCCCTGCCAGCAACGGCCCCAATGTTTTCCAGCTGGCTTTCACCAGCCAGGACAGGCACGGATTGAATCACAAGTTGTGGCCCTCACAGCCCCCAGCAACGCCACCGCATTGGTGGATGATACTTGCTGAAATTGTTCCCATAAAACTGGACCAGATGGGGAATTCATAACCTCAGATACTTCCACTGCATTAAATGTGGTGTTGAAATCGTGGTGGATACGAGCAATTTTATCTTCAAAACAGTCGATAAACATATCGACTGACCAGCCCCTTCACCACCCGAAAAAGCTCAACTGGACGCGACTTTGCGGACGATATGATGGTAGCAAAGAAATTCCTCAAACAATTCTGATTGGAGATACTGGAGTGGAGGTTAAGGGGCACTGGAGGGAGGTTAAGGGTGTGGGCTATTTGCACAGTGATTGGCTCAGAATTGCAGAAACCTGGAAGTAAAACGGTACCCAATGCGGCAAGCAGTAAAGGCGGTACACGGTAAATGATAAGCAGAAAGTCGATAAATTGGGATGGTATCTCATGATATTGCGAGAATAGAGAAGTCACATTGAAATCAGGAAACAGACAGGAAATCGATCCTGTCTCCCGGTATGGCGAAATTTCTCGTGAGCAAAAATTTAGCTGCATATTTGAGCCCTACTAAAAATCTAGCTGATTTACTCTGCAATGTGGAAATCTAGTGTCTCAGAATGAAACTGTGGCCAGAAGACTTCACATAGGCGACACAAGGGGACATGTACCCCCCGATAGTCAGAAGCCTTATAGAAACCCTACCCAGCCTTCACTCCTGTGCTCCACCCCCCCCCCCGCCAACTATCGACAGTTCCCAGTGACCTGTGGGAATTCCACAGGTGGTGTCTTCAGTTCCCAGGGATGACAGAGAGTTGTACTTTGAAAGCACCTGTTTGCCTTTGGAGAAATGATATGGTGTTCAATCAGGTAGTAGAAAAGGAAAATCAGAAGAAACTATTTGGCAAAAAAGGGATGTTTTCATTAGTTTTAGTAACCTAGTTAAGGCCCACAATGATGACTCCTCTTTGAAGTTGGGGGCACAGGTCACCAACATTCCTTAGGATGTCTTAAAAATACAGCTACGCAACGAAGACTAATAATGGTGCCTACACAACTAATGACTAGATGTAACCGTGATGTTAATTTGTCATAAAAGCTTTGAAGTGGGACTCAGGGAAGCCTGCTGCAATGTTCCGGCACTCTAATCTGTTGTCAATCGAATTTGCTGCATGATTGTGAAAGATATTTATAAAAAACAGCTGCTCAGTTGTTTGTCGCTTAGAATTCTGAATTAAAATCTGTGTCACTACATGGAATCTCTGTAGGCACACTTGACCAGTGGAGTCAAAAAACTGGGGTGAAGAACGAGACTACAAAATGCAATATTTGTTTCCCGGTTTTTCCAAAGTAAAATATTAATGGGCATTCTTCTTCTTAGAAAAATAAAGCTACGGAAGAGCTCATTATAACAAATTGGAACACAAATTGATTTTAATTAGGACATGAATATTTTAAACTGATTCTGCTGGGTGGATCAACATTTCAAAGCAAAGGCAGAAGTGCTCGGCAACTTGAGAAAAAATAAAATAGAACTTTCCTAATGAGATAATTAAACCTGCTCTGTGCTTTGAAATCTAGCTAACTTTCCACATAAAATGGACAAATTCTCTGAAAGGGGCTGTAATGTGGTTGGTCTAATACATTAATTGGTATACTGCTTAGCTTGGTATAGAGCATGTGGAAAAGAAAACATCTGGTTATATTAAATCTATGTTTAATGATTTTGCATAAGTACTGTCTGTAATTGGTAACTCACCGAAAAGAAGGTCATTAAAAAAGTGTCAGTTCAATTTTTTTACAAGGGCTGAGACTTAACCAGGGCAGTTCGCCATTAAGAGTAATCTCTATTAAATCTATAGGTAGAAAATATTCAAAGCAGCACGCACTAAATCGGATACTGCATAATACTGTAGCAACTCTGCAGGTGGGCTAAGCAGAGCACTAAGAAGTTGAGGCCAAGGTTTTCAAACACGGGCGCTCGGATTGGGTGGTGAGCTGAAGACCGTTAATGTGCAGAGGGGCTGACACTGCGGAGGTGACTTCAGCAAAAGGGGCTGACGCGGCTTAGCACTAGAGCTAGATCGGGAAAACGGCCTACTCTCCGCTGTCAGATGTTGTTCGGTTTGGTCTATCTGTCGTTTACTTCTGTTTGGTCTGGTCGTTCCTTTGGTCCAGTTCGTTTCTTCTGGTTCAGTCAATGTTCGATTTGGCCTGGTCATTTGGTCTGGTTTGGTCCAGTTGACACTTTGGTCTAGTTCGATCATCATCCCTCCTCGGTTCTTTTTTAACACCCTATGGTTAGCTTTTTATTAAGTTTTTAGGTATACAAAGTAAACAAAAATGGGTAGTCTATTAAATCTATATGTAGAAAATACTCAAAGCAGCAGGCACTAAATCAGGTACTGCATAATATTGCATTACTGCAGCGTCAAAAATATAAAATTAAATACTTAATATTCTTGGTTATCATTTATTATAAATAAACTATTCTAACTACTTGTCTCATTGGCCAACTACTTGTCTGTGACACAGGGGAAGCAGGGGAATGTCTATTTCTGACTGGATTCCATTTTTGACAGATCTAGTTGGATCAATCAGACAATGAAAACAGGAATGAATCATTTCTCCATTTTTTGTTAGTTGGACCGACTGAATTTTGTGTGTGTGTCCGTTTTGTGCATGTGCAAAATGGTGCCCGGCCAATGAGGGCATGAGCCAAATCGTGACAGCTGTATGCAAAATGGTGGTGGCATTATGGCTGTTGCCATTTTGTACATATGTGGTTACTGCAGCAACCAAAAAGCCCCGCCCCCTTATCCAGGCAACTGTCTCTAGGTGACAGAGGGTGATTTCAGTTGTGACGTGGCGCCTATTGGCCCCGTCACGGAATCACCTTTTGATTCCCTGCCCGAATCAAAAAGTCACGTCCATCAGGGGAATCGGGGGGGGGGAACTGTGCGGCGCAATGTGCGGCCGCACAGCCCCGCCCCCCACGCTTCTCCAGCCTCCTGGAGATGGGCAGGTGCAGTGGCCAATCCGGCCGCTGCGCCTGATTCCGACCCGGGTCCGGAATCGGTGACAGTAACAGATGTTACCATCTGCCGATTCCGGACCATGGTTCAATTAACCACGCTTTCAGAGATGGTGGGTATTTTCAGACGTTACGATACCACACTCAACCACGGTGAATCCCCTGTGGTGGTGGATGTTCCCGTAACGTGTTTGCGCGTCGTCAGATGTTCACCATGGTGAACCACCGGCGGTGAGCAAAATAACCACGCTTTCGAGGATGGTCCGGGCACCATCTCCGAAAGCGTGGTTAATTGAACTATGGCCCGGAATCGGTGGACGGTAATGTCTGTTACCGCCGCCGATTCTGGGCCGTGGCCCAGACACCAGGTCGGAATCGGGCGCAGCGGCCAGATTGGCCACTGCGCCCGCCCGTCTCCAGGAGGTCAGGCGGCTGGGGGAGCATGGGGGGGCGGGGCTGTGCGGCCGCACGTTGCACTGAGCAGCCCTCCCCCCAATTCCCCGCCAGAATCAGCCGGCACGTCTGATGGACGTGACTTTTTGATTCCAGCGGGGAATCAAAAGGTGATTCCGTGACGGGGCAGATAGGCGCCCTGTCACGTCTGAAATTACCCGGTGCCCGGACCATCCTCGAAAGCGTGGTTATTTTGCTCACCGCCATGGTGAACATCTGGCAACGCACAAACAGACGTTACGGGACCATCCACCACCACGGGGGATTCACCGTGGTTGAGTGTGTTATCGTAACGTCTGAAAATACCCAGACACAGAAAACCCAGACACTTTTCACAGTCCGACACATGCTTTAATGCATGGATACAAACACAGAGGCACATGCTCTTGCACACTGACAGAGTAGACACGCCTCCCCCCTTTCTAAGGAGGCGCGGGTCCTACTCCCTCACAGCCCTCTCCCACACTCAGCTCGGTCTCCCCTCCCCATCCAGTGTCAGGTCCGCACCGCTGCTACCCCTTACTACATATGGTGGGGTCCGTGCTTTGAAGGCAGCACAATTTTATCAGTGGCCAGTAGGTGGAACAGGCTGCGGCACAGGTATGTGAGTGGTGTGTGCCACGGTGCAGTTGTAATGATGACCAACCACCAAGCGGCGGTATAGCTTTGTCGGCAGCCAATAGGTGGCGCAGCTCTGACAACAGCCTTGTCTTGTCTCCCACCCTCTCTCGCGTAGGTGCTATGCAAAAGCAGGACCGTGCTTACAAAAGGCGGGATCGTGGGAATTAAGAGCGGAAATCAAGGCGCTCTCGTCTGAAACAGAACCATTGGGAGGTAGGTTAGCAATGTTCTATTTACACTAACTATCTCATGTTTAATAAGGTTACTCGTTAGTGCCAGCCCACATTTCGGATGCACTAGGTTAATAGGAGGGAAGTGGAGCTGGTGAACGGTGGATATATTTAAAGCATGTGTCACCTTTTATATGTACTCAAGAACTGCAGCTGCAGAGCTGTCTTATTTATGCATGTTAGAGTACAACTTATTTACAAAGAGATGACTAAGTACCCATTTGCATTTTGCCTGTGAAGTAAAACTGTTCCTTGTGATCTAAACCTCAGAGACTTTGGGGGGGAAAAGAAAGCAATAAACCAGCAATCAATCTATAAATATTCGTGTTGCCAAACATCAACATGCACAAAATCTTACAGAATAAATCAGAGCCGCCGGATCCGTACCTTGGTTGCAGAGAGGCCCGAAGAATCCAGGCAGGCAGTCGCAGTGTCCGGTAATGTGATGGCACGGCCCGGTGCTGTGCACGCACTGAGGACATGCTTGACTGCAGCGATGCCCATAAAAACCGGGTGAGCAAACTGAAAAAGAGAACAAGTCAAGGAATCATGAGATTTATGAGCAATAGTTATTTGAATCGGGAGTCGGTTTTATGAACGCTGTAGGCCAGAGGTGGGGAAGTGTTTCCCTTTGATGTGCCACTCTGAAAAATAGTGGAAGCTTTGTAGGCCATATAGGAGATGAAGATACTTAAGGGAGGTGCTCAGGAGGGGGGTAAAAGGGGGCCGGTCATAGGGCATCCTCTCACCATACTTTCCATGAATTATTTGCCTCTCGGAGAGAATCGGAAAGGCAAAGCATGCACAGGGTTTGTAACGTGGGAGCGCCCTCTGAGCATTTTTGCCAGTGATCCTGTGGAGGTTTGCAGAGTAGGGAAAATCCAGCTCTGCAATCCTCTGTGGGATCGCCGGCAAAAATGCGCGCGGGGGGGGCGCTCCTGTGCATGCTTTGCCTTTCCGATTCTTTCCCAGAGGCAAATCGTGCAAGTAGTGTGGGAAGATCTGTGCTGAAAGAACGTAAGAAGTGCTATATTGGGTCAGACCAATGGTCCATTGAGCCCAGCATCCTGTTTCCATCAGTGGCCAATCTCGGCCACTTCGGAGAAGCACTCAACAATGGGGCGATCCTGTTGTTCACACCCAGCTCCGAACAGTCAGGGGCTACGTCCCCCAAACCTACTAGACTAACAGCCGCTAACGGGCCTACCCTTCAGAACATATCCAATCCTTTTTTAAACCCAGCTGGTCTACTGGCCTTGACCACTTCCTCTGGCAACAAATTCCACAAGTTAATTGTGTGTTGAGTGAAAAAAACAAACCACCTTTCTTTTATTTGTTTTAACAAAACGTGTATTCACCTTGTCATGCAATTGCTGAGATTCGGTTCCGACTTATCACCAGCCTGGGGAAGACCCATCTGTGGCCCAAAAGCTTGCATATTATTTATTTATTTTTTATTTATATATATATAGCACAAGCAATGTACCCAGCACTGTGTAATCAGTAGTTAAGAGACAGGTGGTGCCTACATACCCCAAGGGGCTAACAATCTAGGAAAGACAAGAAGGAGGGTAACATCAGGAGAGACAGGGATACATTCATGAAGTTGAAACTTGGATTGTCGGGCTTATTTTAGATTCTCTTATTTTGCTCACTTGGTTTTATTACGTTATTGATATATGGAAATTTGATATAGCCATGTGGCTTCAATAAAACTTATTCATTTGTTCAAGTTGAAACTTGAGAAGTCATGGGTGTCCCCTAACTGTGAATGCGTGCCCTCATCTCCTCTCCCTCCGAGCTTGGTCTTTCCCTTTTGGAGGGTCAGTACTAGATACATGGACCAGACCCAGGAATTGGAAAGGGGTCAAATAAAAAAAAACAACCCATAGTTGTAGACTGGATTTAGCCAAAGGGCTAAGGTTTTCCCCATCCCTGCTGTAGAATCTTGTCTCATTCTAAAGCAAACATCACATTCGAAGTTCTAAAAAGTGAAAGAAAATGCAGTAGGAATTACTTTAAATATTCTACATTGTTTACACACAGCCATGCTCCTAGCCAGACAGGAGCACGACGTGGGTACAACTGTCTGAAAAACCACCTCTTCCCTTATGTTCCATCTCAGCCTCTGAGGTCGGCCAAGAGTGTCCTCTTGCGATTACCAGCTGCCTTCGAGGTTCCTACACCACCACAATTATGGAACTCTCTCCCCTTGGAGATCTGCCTAAGCCCGAGCCAGCTTACCTTTCAGAAGAGATGAAAGACCTTTTTGTTTGGGCAGGCGTTTGGCGGGTTGGGATAGGGTTAGGTAGGAGGGGGTGGAGGCGTTTATGAGAGGGCTGGTGGGTGGGGGTTTATGGTTTCTTTTCGCTGCTTTTATAGGTTTTTGAGATATGTTTCTTTATGGTTTATGTTTAGATATCTTTTATATTTTGGTAAGCCGCCCTGAGCCTTTGAGGAAAGGGCAAAAAAAATGTATTTTTATTTATTTATTTATATCCCACCTCCTCCTGCTAACAGCAGCTTGGGGTGGCTAACAACTGCATATTAAAAATACATAAAATACAATAATAAATAATAAATACAAAAAATATCATAAAACCATCAAAATGGTGAGGCATAAAAGAACAAAAAACCCTCCCCTCCCTAAATGTCAACCCCCCACCCCTTACCCATCTCCCTCACCAAAAGTCCTGGCAGAACAGTCAGGTCTTACATGGACGTCGAAAGGAGGCGAGATCTGGGGCTACCCGAGCCTCCGCCAGAAGAGAGTTCCACAGCCTCAGTGCAGCCACTGAGAACGCTCTCTCCCCCGAGATACCCAGGGGACTTCGAGAAAGAAGCTCCTGGATGAATTCAATGAATGAATGAATGAATGAATGAACTAAGCAACTTCCCGTAGCGCGATGGTTCCTTGCATTCACAATAGGTACAATGTAAATATTACATTGTACGGAACACTTCCTGGTTTAAAAATTGGGTTAAAACCTAGCCCCCGTAAAGGCAGAAGGTTTTTTGGCATCGCTAACTAGTGCTGGAACAGGTACCTACAATCTGATACCCTCTCGGGTAATACCCACATTTTCAAGTACCATGTCAGGTATTTGACGGGCTACCCAATCACCGATCGAGTGCCCAGACACCCCCAGATTGGTAACTTCTGTTACAAATTTTCCCATTAATGATCAAAAAATTGGGACATAAAACCAAAAACTCAGGATTGAAAGTCGATATTCTGGGACTGGAAATCAACGTTCCAGGACATTCGGGGACATCGGGTCGTCGAAATGGGTTGGTTCGGATTAGTACCCAATATTTTTTTAGTTCACTTGGAAACAGGAAATTCGACAGGACTATCCATTTTTGTGGTACTTGTTTTAACTTTAATTGGTACCCTCAACCTAGGTCTTTTAACTACTATTGTCTCATTCTATAACAAATCCAAGCCAGAAATGAGAGAAACAGGGCTCAATTCTGCAATTGCTGTTCTTGAGGTACCCTGCTTTCGTATGGCTCTGGTTTACTGGCTACCACTTCTCATTGGCTTGATTCTTTAGTAAACTGACACTTTCTTTAATTGCCATTAGCACTGTGAGAAAAGTGTCCCGACGCGTTATTCCACTCTTGTTTTGCAGCCTGTTTCACACTCTGCTCTCTATCAGCACTATGGACAGCTCCTCGTGCAAGCCTTTCTGGACAGAGAAGCCCACCCCTTTTGCAACCAGGGACAGACTGAGCAGATACCTAAGCTGGTCTAATTTATAGCCCCCAGAAGGGGAGGGGTCTACAGTGATGGGCAGGCCTTCCCTTTTTAAAGGGACAACACATGTCGCATCACAAGCACTAATAAAGACACACTCACACAGACCTTCCCAAATGGGGGAAGTGGACGCAGGCTCTACTTCATACAGGATTCCCCACTTTGGGAGCTGGCTGTTTGAAGATGCCCACAATTCACTGAAATATCTCACAGGAAAAATGGATCCTTCCGTTAAAATTTAGCTGACCATTCTATTGCTGATGTCTCATCCAAGAAAGAACCCCGCTCCCCTGGAGCCATGCTGGGCTTTCAGCAGCACAATCCTTTGGACAAAAAAGTCACTTGGAATGCATGCAGGGAAGAGTTGGGCTGAATAAGGAGGTACCATTTTATGCAAAACTAAATGCCAACTCTAACTCGGAATTTTCCATAAATGAGGCAAGAGGATTCTGGGAACACGTTTGAAGATTCCACACTTATCTGTCCACCAGAGGTGTACCCTTTTGGTATTCTATGTGCCCTAGAGCGTCTTAGCAGCAACCTCAAGAGCAAGCTAATTTTTCTGGCCATATTATCACCACAGAGGAAGACTGGTAAGACTGCGGGAACTAATACTCTAGCAGCCATGGAACAGCCTTGCTGTCATTTTCTAGCCCAGAGAGGAAATGAGAATCCTTTCCCCCATCATCACAAAGGCCTACTGCATCTCCTCTGAGTACACCCTGATTACCTGGGCTAGGTACAGGGACTAGTCTTGCTTCCTCTAGCAGTACAAACTTTCAGCTAAGTCTTAAAGGCTTGAAAATTATGGATTTCCACAAGTATACCCTTTAAAAATTCAAATTTGTAAAATAATCTCTTCCTCCACTCCCCAAAGCTTTGAGTGCCACAATTCAGCCTTGGAGAGAGAGTTTTACAGCCGCACAGATATATGGAAGCACCTGGCAGTAAGGGGTTTATAATGGAAATGCTTCTAGGCCATTAACTACAGCAGAGCTAGAGGTCATCGCTGAAATAGCTTTAAATAAAAATTGGCAGCTACAAATTTTTATTTTTTTTTAAGAGACGAGTTTGTGCCAGTAGCAAGTAAATCTGGTAAAACTGTGTGTGTGTTGGGTGGGGGAGCTGAAGTAGGGGTGAGGTATGCTACAGTGAAAGTGCTTAGGTAAAGGTGAATGTGTATATATGAGCAACAGTGGCATCACCGCGTTCAATTAAGGAATGTTTCTCAGATTCGGGAAACTGAGAAGGTTTTATCCCCTCGGCACATTTTTAATTTGCATGACAAGCGGACTGGCCACCGTCATCCATGCCTTCATTACCTCTGGGCTAGGCTACTGCTGCAGTGCGCTCTATGTGAGGTCCCCCTTGAAGACTGTTCAGGGGTTGCAGCTGGTGCAGAAAGTGGCGGCCCGCCTCTTGTTGGGAGCACATTACACCGGGGGTCCAGAGTTTGCACTGGATGTCAAGAGCGTCCCGGGCTCCACTCAAGGGGCTGGTTTTGATCTACAAAGCCCTAAATGGTCTGGACCCGACCTATCTAAAGACCACCGCCACTCTTGTCCTCTCTTGCAGCTTCTAAGGTCAGCCGGGAGCCACCCTCTTGCAAGTTTCATTGTTGCACCAGATCCATACGACAAGGGCACGCAGGGAGGCATTTTTGGTGGCTGCTCTTCAGCTCCGGAACTCCCTTCTGTTGGAGGTTCGCCAACGCCCCAGCCTGAGCGTCTTCCGGAGGCAATTTGGCCATGTGTTCAACAGGCAGGGTTAGGATTTGTGGGTATTTTATATGTGGTTTTAAACTTTTTTTTAGTATTTTATATGTATGTTTTGTTAATGGCCCAAAGCCTTCAGGGAAGGGTGGGATAAAAACCCAACTAAATAACTAAGATTCAGGGACTGCTTCTAATCCTTGGCCTTCCAGGTTGGCTTCCTGGAACACACGGAGTTGCCTTTGCTGGAGTGAAAAGCTTTAACATCTGCTGTCACATGGCATGTTGCGTTAAGAGCCAACACTGAGCCATTTTCAGACCTTCCCCCCCCCCTCCCCCTGCACATATTTTGGCTGTGGAAGGGAATGTGCAGTCAGGATATGTATGGGGTGCTGCCGGCAAACACCCACAGCGATACAGAGCAGGAAATCCTCCTGCTCTGTAACACAATCGTTCTGCTCTGTACTGCTGCAGGGGTTCTGGCAGCAAAGTGGCGCGGGGCAGCTTTCAGACCAGCGGCATCCCACGCATATCCTGGCTGCGCATTCCCTCCCGCAGCCGGGATATGCACGGGGGGGGGCAATGGCCTAAGTCATGCCATACTTGGTGATGTGCCACATTTGATTTTGCCATTCCTTTTCGACTGTGATCTCCATCTACTAATCCATGTCATTTTCTCCCTGGAAGTTTGCTCAACCTTCTAGTCATCTCACGATGGACCCAGCATCCAAAATCAGAACAATTGTGTTACAGGATCTTGGTCCTGGTGGGTGAATGGAAATTTCTGAGAATTCTGAGTAGGAAGGTTTGTAACGCAGGAGATCACTACCAGAATGAGATCTGTTCCCCTCAAAACACTCCACCCACAGGTAAAGCTGAGGCTAAACCTTAAATTGAACACTACAGCCACAGAGCACTCCCCTACAAGTTGGTTGTGCATCAGACTTAGTATCTGAGGGTCCAGAGTTCAAGTCCCTTTGAACGATATGATAGAAGATTCTATATCATATCTTCTCCCTCGGAGAAGAGACAACTGAGAGGGGATATGGTAGAAGTTTAAAAGATCATGAATGATGTGGAACAGGGAAATAGGGAACTGCTGTTTACCCTAGAACCAGGGGTCGCTCCATAAAATTGACAGGCAACAAATTTAAAACAAACGAGAGAGGCAAGATGCACGCCCAAGGCATCCATACATGCAAAGCATCGGTGTTATTTACAGCCCCCTCCTGGCACAGAGCACTAAGGCCCCATGTCATTGGGCACTATGACATCACACCCATTGTGACATGACCAGGAAGGGATCAATAATAGCTCTGGAACCAGCACAAAAGTAATATCTCTGGAATCCTTGGACCCACAAACATGGGGGTGGGCATATTGGGCTTGTCTTGACGAGACCTTTAAATGAGGTATCACACATCTGACTGGCTGGTGTAGTACAGGAGGTGATACAGGGTCACTGCGACCTCCACATAAGGCATTCCCTACTAACACGCTTTGCGTAAAGAATGCCTAATAAAAGGAAGTACCTTTTCATCCAATGTACAATAAATCTGTGGAACTCCCTGCCAGAGGATGTTGTGTATACCAGTAACGTAACTGGCTTCAAAAAGGGATTGAGTGACTGTTTGGAGGCCTGGTCCATAAAAGGCTACCAGTGAGGTTAGCATGGGAAACAAGACACCCTTGATTGTGAGGAGATGGGGGAGGATGGCAGGAAATGGATTATCCCACGGTACCCAGCTGTGCACTCCCCCGAGGCAACCGAAGCTGTCGGCCGTCGGAGACAGAATGTTGGGCTGGATGGATCTTTGGTTTGACCCAATAAGCGGCACTTCTTGTGTTCTTATGTTCTTTGGGGGCTGGACTAGTTGGCTTATGATTCGGGGGGCTCATGAAGCGTGGAATGGTGTGGCTGTATTGTGTTTGGTGTGGCCCCGTTGCTTTGTTTCAGGAACACCCACTACCGCCAAGATGGTAAGTCTTACTTCTCTGGCACATTGGTCCTCTATAGCCTGGTGCGCATTCACAAGTCCCGTCCTCCGGTGAGCAAGAGCCTCCGTTCTCACAGTTACAAGAGATGGAGCAGTTGGGTCCCCAGCGGCCCTGTGCGCATACGTTATCACAATGGATGCCTAAACAATGTAAATACATATGTTAGCTTTCAGCACAGCTTATCCTAGTTGCGACTAGACCAGATGCTTGGGCAGAGCTTGTTAAATAACAGCATATTCCATAGCAAGCACAGTTAGGAAATAATTATCCTAGAGGGACGATTCAATGGTCATAAAGACTGAATCCTTTTACGTGCTGAAGGCTTCCTGTGCCTATGCTTTGTACCATTCAACATTTGGCCCTAAATCTCTGCAGTGGGAATAAAGGCTAAACGGTTCTTTAAGGATCACAAAATATCTCAAATAACAAGTCATGGAATAAACAGTCAGTTGAAATCTGGATACCGAACCTTCTCTGTAAAATGGAAGGGTGAACAAGGAAAGTTAATCATAGCTCTTTGAAAATGCTTTAGTCCTGAAATTCGCCACCTCCCTGGAGGAGGATTTTTGGCTTCCTGTCCTCAGCTCACATGGTTGTGTAGTTTGTTAATACTGTGTAGTAGTTAATATTTCACCCCAGCACTGGCTGCATTTTAGTAGGTCAGAGCTTCCCTGCTATGTGTCTTGAAGTGAGTCCCCAGAAAAACAGGTACACCCGTTAAATTTCTGATACCTGAATTGACTCAAAAAGTTTGGGTACAAACCGGTACACAATTTCAACCCAGTTTGGGTACCCGATGTCCTGGGATGTCCCAGAATGTTGACTTTAAGTCCTGTTTTTTCAACTTCCAGTCCCAATTTTGGGTTTTCTGTCCCAATATACCCATCGGCTATCGGAAAAGAAAAAAAAACAGAGACAGGAAATTAATGATTTTTTCAGGTATCTGGGTACCTGGTTGGTGACCCGGTAGCCCATCGAATGCTCAACATGGTACACAAAAATGCAGGTATAATCCCTGGGTACCAAATTAGGTCCCCGTTTCCTCTTGCACGGGCTTGCCCCATCTGCACGTCGGACTGTAGTACTCATGATTTTAGATGCACTTTTCATGGCAGGGGTGCTGTGTGGGTCTCAAACTGGAGTCACACATGGAACTAATAGAGTAGGGGGCAGCATATGAAGAGTTTGGCTACAGAAGGTTGATTTAATAGAGTTAATGAACCCATGTTGAACCCAAGGGGTGGGCCGTGGCTCAGGGGGTAGAGTGCAGGCTTTGCATGTATAGTTTATTTTTATTTATTTCTTCACATTTATTGGCCGCCCCCTCATGTCCATGGCATCCCGTATAAGGTCCCAAGTTCAATCCCCAGCATCTCTGATTCAGCATCTCTGGTAGCGCGCCTGGGTGAGGCCTCTGCCCGGGATCCTGGAGGGTCTCGGGTAGCACGCCTGGGTGAGGCCTCTGCCAGGGGCCCTGGAGGGTCTCGGGTAGCACGCCTGGGTGAGGCCTCTGCCCGGGATCCTGGAGGGTCTCGGGTAGCACGCCTGGGTGAGGCCTCTGCTGGAGACCCCAGAGCACCGGATTTGAAACCCTGCTGTTGTGACAATACTGGGCTAAGATGGATCACTGGTCTGACTCAGTTAGGTAGCTCCTTATATTCATATGAGGGGACCCATAGAAAGGTCCTGCATGCTTTTCACAAGTGAATAGTAAGAGTCACAGTGCCCTGTCCCTGGGATCAGAGGAAGCTGCAATCAATGTAAAGGGCCTCGTGGCTCTCTGAAATAGGAAAATGTTGGTATGCGGCTCTTGGGCGTGAGAACCTGGTCCACCCGGCCTATGCTATTACATCCTCCATTCTGCAACCAATGTCACCCGGGTGCTAGTCTGCATAAGCACAATTGTGGGTATTTTTAAACAAGCAAGGCTGGGGGGAGGTGGTGCATGGTCGCTGAGTGGCACAGCTGTGTGGGGAAGGACTCTAACGGGTGGCCCCCAGCATGGCTACTATGGTAGCCGCCTCGCACTCCCCCTGCCATCGACCATGGAGGAGAGGAAAGTGCGCCAGGCTGGCCTTTGAAATTGCCATGTCCCTGGTGTGAGTGCTGGGGAACTCCCCCCGGCCAGTTCCTGTGACTTGCAAAGGCCGAGTCCCCCGCCCTCAGTGCCTACGAGCAGTGGACCGGTCTGCTGGCGTGGGTGGCCACCCCAGGTCGTACGGGCAGGGGATACGTGGGCACCCGTTGCCACGGACCTTTTGGGCTTGCCCCACACGGAGCACTCTAGATTTCTTGGCAGTGAATTGTGAGTGGGGGCTGCGTGGCTCACGGGAACGTGCATCCCCCCCCCCCCCNCTTCTGACAGGTGGTCGACTGAGTGACTCCTGGGGTGGCCATGCATGGTAGCATCTCCTTTTAAAACACCCTTTGTCTGGTGTCCAAACAGCATAGGCTGGAAACTTTAAATGCAGCCCCTAATGACTCCCCAGGTGATAGACTGACATTTATTATTATGAACATCAAAGCTTTAGAAGCGGAGAGGAACTCTTCCAGATGACTTCAACGGCGCCTTCTCTAGTATTGCTTTAATTGGTGACATTTCCATAAGAGCCTCCCTGCGCAGCTTCCCTCTTGACGAGTGTATCAAAATAACCAAGGACCCAATTCTGCAAATCCTTGTCAACCTACGGAGCCCCCGACTCAAGTGAGTATATCTGCTGGGATCAAGCGTACCCCTTCATGGACATCAATAGGAATACGGGCACCTTAGGTGAGTAAAGGGTGCTAAGTCAGACATAAAGGGCTTCCAGCACCAGGAAGTGGCATTCACTTTGGCACATTGTGGACACCGATAACAACCACCACAAAAATACAATTTTTGAAAATTTTCCTAATGACATTATCACACCGGGGGCTTGACAACTGCTCCACCAAGATTGGATGGCCTATGCGCGCCCTAGCTCCCCTTCCACATTGAAAGCTTCTTTATCATCCTGGCACATGTTCCCACTGCACAATAGGATAAATGCAGATAATAATTCTGAAAGATCCAGCCTCAGCCAGAGGTCGGATTAAGGATCAACGCAGCACCAAGTAATTTCCTACCCCTCTGATAACTTCATCGGGACGCTACAGGTAATGGACTGTTATTTGCGAAGCCGTCACCTGCCCACCCACCCAAACTTTGAGGATTATTAAAGTCTTTATAGAAATACACCTACGATGCAGCTTCAAGTTCGTTTCTAAAAGAAATCTCTGGGGTTGATACGCTACGAAATGCCGCAAAGCTAGAGTTTCCTTCGACCAAAGATTAATCATTGAGCGATTATAACAACCCTTGCGAGAAGAGTTTAATCCAAGGTTGGAGAGTGGGGGAGAAATGAAAAACTAAACAAAGTATAAGCTTTCAATGGCATTTCTAGTAATAAGTAATACTAGCAGCTTTATGCAACTCAAGCTGTAAAGCATAAGGGAAATATAAGAGAAACATTGCAAACATTCCAAAATTCAAGTAAAAAACCAAACAAGAGGATTCAATTCAAAAAGAAGGAAAAAGAGAGAGGGACAGGACTTATATGAGCTAAATAATAGCAACAGCAAGCTATGAAATAAAAGAAATGTTGTAGCCCTTTTAGGTTATATAGGATATGGATATAAGAGTATATTTACAGACACACAATGCAATGCTTCTGCATGTGTTCTCAACAGGGAGGACAGAATGAGAGGCCTGGGGATGTATAATTACGAGTCTCTTCCATCTGTGCTAAAAGATCAGTCCACCTCTGTTAGTGTAAGCTGTAGCTGATTCATTTTTAGTATTAGTATGATTTATGGTGCTTTACATTCATCAGTTAGAGACAGGTCCTTGCCCCGGTGATAACGCTGAGAGGAGTAACTGCAAAACCAGATATACCCATCGATCAACTTGAAAAATATCGGGTACTAGTAATCAGTACATGATTCGGACCCAGCCTGGGTGCCCAATGCCCTAGAATGTCCCAGAATGCTGACTTCTGATCCCAGAATATCAACTTCTGATCCTGAGTTTTGGTGTTTCCATCCAAATTTTTCTATGAGTAACCGGGGGGAATTGGGAAATCGGTAAAGGAAATAACAGATTTTTTGGGGGGTATCAGGTACCCAATGGGTGATTGGATAGCCTGTCAAGTACCCAACACAGTATTAGAGAATGTGGGTGTTATCGACTGGTACCAAATCACATACCGTTTCAGCTCCAGCCATCAGGTTTATGATCTAGGAGAGACAAGGGCAGGGAGACGAAGGGGAGGGGAACGGAAGGAGAGACAGGGAAGTATCCATGAAGTTGAGGTCACAGGTCCGCGTGCTTGGTTTAGTTACGAGGGAAAAGGGGGCCCTGAGTAAAACAGGGAGGAGACTAAAGGGATGAGGAGCCAGGGAAGGCCTGATGGAAGAGGTAGGTTTTTGGGAAGGATTTGAAGGTTGGGAGGGAAGGAGCAGAACAAATGTATCCAGGAAGGGGGTCCCTGCCATGGGGAAGCGGGGGCAGCAAGGCAGAAGGGGCAGATATGTTTTGAGGAGTAAGAGAGTCGTGAGTAGGTGAGGGTGGTGTCAGGGAAGGAGCAGAGCTCTTGGATGGGAGTGCAGTAGGAAACAAGCACAGAAAGATAGGAGGGGCAAGGAGGTGAAAGGCCTTGAAGTTAAGGACAAGGAGTTTGTGTTGAATGTGTTCAGGTAGAGGGAGTCAGTGGAGAGAGGAGAGGAGGGGCTGAACATGATTGAAAAGGTGGGTGAGCTAGACGGCCTTAGCCGTGGAGTTTTCAATAGAAGTGAGGCTGGTGGGGGGGGGAGAGATGAGAACGGGGAAGGCCAGCAAAGAGGAAGTTACAACAGTCAAGGCGAGATACGACTAGAGCAGGGGTGGCCAAGGGGTAGATCACAGTGTTGTGAGCTGGACCAGTCTCTCAGAGATTGCTTCTGTAGAGAGAAATAGGACTGGGGTCGGGCCAGGGAGGGTCTTGGCTAGGAGAACTCCTCCAGTGCGGCAGGGAAGGCTCTCTCTAAAGGGGATGGTGCCTCTCCATTTCTGAGACCAGTGTCCTAAAGGTGGCAGACAGTGGGGGGTCCTGGAAGATCACCTGAAGATGATTCCTGGGTCAAGTGGATGGGACACACCACAAGTCTGGCCACTCCTAGACAGAAACAGTAAGGAAGGGCTGGATTTTAGCAATGCCATGCAGTGAGAGGCAACAGGACTTGGCAGCAGATTGGCTCTGAGGCTGAAAGGAGAAGTCAAAGATGAATCCCAGCCTATGTGCCTGAGGGACAAGCCAAAGGGTGACCCCATCAATGGAAATGGAGAAGGAATCAAGAGAGGAAGGCTTTGAGGGGGAAGATGAGGATTCATAAACCCCCATTTCGGCCCACCACTAGAGGGAGACACTGAGCCACACTGCATGAGGTGTGAGTTACGCGCCTATGCACCTATCATTTTATACTTTTAAATTCTCCTATTAAAGTGCCCAGAATTAAGCTCAGACATAAATTTATACGCATGGATGTGGGTTTTTCTTATTTTTCTTCTTCCCCTGCCTGCAGTATTCCAAGCACAAATTCTTTTCTTGCAAAGGGGCTATTTATAAATGGAGACAATTAAGCAGCATTATTTCTTGTCTCTCTTTTTCGCTCCGAAGTTTGGGACAGAGCGACATTGACTCCTTTCCTTTTAAAGGTAGCTGAATTAGAATGCCATCACATTTCTTTGCAGCGGAAAAGTCTCTCCTCGAGGAATGAATAATGAGGGGGGTCTTCTCCTTGCGAAGACAATGACTCACTGGGAGGCTGACTTGTGTAACAAAACACCAGGGGGAGGGCGCAGGGGAAGCAATTGTAGGAAGGCGTTTTGGAAAACTGCACCTTTTATTTACTTATTCAGATTCAACAGACCGCTGAAGAGACGCTGCCATTGCATTTTACAAAATGCCCTTTCGATTGCTTGATTTGCTAGGCAATAATGATTTGCCAGGCACATCTGTTTTGTTGAGATTCAGGGAGGATATCGGTGTGGCTGCACAGTGTATTTGATGGAGTTTGGCTGAAAAAAACCAACTCCTTAAAACTTGAGGATCGCTAATTTGACAGGATATTAAGTGCGGGTATTTCTCTCTGGGCGACTTTACAGTCAGGGCTGCTGGAGCATTAAAGATTCCTTAACGTAAAACTTCAGGCTTTGCTTAGAAACTTGCTGATGAACATTTTGGGTAAGCAATTAGTGTTCAATATGTAATTCCCAGAAATATAAAAAAAGATGCTGAATCTCGCCCATTTCAGCAAAATCTCAGGTTGCAACCGAAGGTTTATGATTTGCAAACAAATCCCTCATTCTGCATGTGCAAATTAGGGAAACAAGGGCTGCAGGAGTAAAGTCCTTACATCTGCAGGGGGCAGCTTCACCAATAAAACCCCACTTCCTAAAGGCGGGGGGAAAGCGCTGCAGGAGGCTTTGGTTAGCAGTTGCTGAGGTAAGCACAAAACCGCGCTTCCCTGCGATAGTTCTGAAAGCTTCTGAAAGAACGAACAGTGAGAGAGAGAGGCACTTTGCTTACACCAAGGGTGTTGTCAGGTGGACATGGTGCTGCGCACCCCTGGAGCTGCTCCGGGGTGCATCCCCACGTGGGCCCCCGGGGTTCGGATCAGATGGACCCGGCAGGTCCGCCCCCCAAACCATAGAGTTGCGGGCTAGGGCACCTGCAATATGATGATGTTGCCCAGGGAACCGCACATTAGACCGCTGCTCTGCTTTGGGCTGGTACCCTGGGTTTGGCCGGTCCGCTCCACCACCGGTGCTCTGGAATGTTCCGGAGTGCTGCCGGCGGGGCTACCCTAGAGCAGGCGCAGATTGCCATGTGCCTGCTCCACCTGCGTATCTGGCGGGGTGCCTTTAGATGGACGGGCCACCCAACGGTGAAGCAAGCGGGCGCAACCAGCACCAGGGCAGCCCATCCGTCTAAAAACACACAGTCGTGCCTACATGAAAGTGAAAGAGACGGGTACTGGGAGGGGAAATCTAATTTCCAACATGAAGTCTGAAGATGAACTGCAGAACCTATTTCCTGTAAATTTTAATCCAGGGGAAAATAAAATAAAATTGGACCATTGGCCACAAACCCTCAATGTCATGTCGAGGCACAATAGCCAGTGGTTCTGTACAACCAGAGTCCCCAAAGCTTTGTCTCCAGTTCAGTTCCATGGCTTCTCTGCAAATTAACCATGTGCGAGGGACCTTGTGTGACTATTCTGTAGGGTTCAAGAGAGACCACCTGTCCCATCGGGTTCCTCCCCCCTCCCCCTCCCCGGCTCCTTCTCTGGCCTTGTCTTCCCCACCTTGGGCCCCTTCCTGCCCTGTTCTCTCCTTATACCCCCTCTCAGTCTTCTCTCTGCCTTGCTGCCCCCAGCCTTGTTCCTGTCTCCATGTTCCCCCTTTGGCTTTACTCTCCTGCTTGCTCCACCATACGAGTCTTGGTCTCTGGTCCTGTTCTTGAGTCCTGGTCCCTGTCCCTGTGCCCAATTTGCCCATTTCACTCACTCACTCACATTTTTATCCCACCCATTCCCTCAAGGTTCAGAGTGGGTCACTATATATATATATATATATTAAAAAAATCTATAACAATACACAAAATAAAACCAAATAAAACCAAGTAAAAATAGGTTAAAGCAGGTAAAATCCCCTCACTCGCCCCCAACCTGGCCCCTGTCTGCCAAACATCTGTCCAAACAAGAAGGTTTTACTTTGCCTCCGGAAGATGAGCAGGCTCGGGCTCAGATAAAGGTAGGGAGTTCCATAATTGTGGGGCAGCCTCCCAAGAACGCTGCTCTGCCTGTCCTTGTTGTACGAACTTGGTAGGCAGATGGTACCCGCAAGCGGGTGCTCCTGGATGACCTCAGAGGCCGCAATGGGACATGAGGGGAGAGGTGGCTTTTCAGATACTTGGGACTCAGGCCCATGACCTGGAAGCTCCCTCACCCCATGCCACCTTACACCCTCCCAGCCTCAGTCTGTGTAAGTTGGAGACTGTCTTTCCTGCGTGTCTGTACAGCGCCTGGCACAGTATGGCCCTGATCTCTACAGGCATCGGTGGGCACTAGTGTAAAACAAATAATAAAGACAGAGAATTGACTGGACCCCTCTCCAGCTCCACTCGTGCTTGGTGGACATTAGAGTTCACTCTTTTAATAAAGCCTGTTTTTCTAACTCGCCTCCAGACAATACGAGACAATTACTTCAAGCACAAGAGGAGAGAAAAAGTGGACAGAATAAACGAGAGCCAGTGTCCTATTTTCGGCCAGCCTATCCCCTTGACATCAGTCTCTGCAGTAAGGCCCCTCTCCCGAACGGAGTGTAATTATTTTTCAGGGATGTTGGGAACTTGATAAATTATAGACTATAGTTTTATTCCCCCTATGTACTTTATAGATATCGATGTGTAACTGTAATTATTTTTCTGAATGAGGTCTTCATCTCTTTTCTTTCAATAATCACACTGCAAAGACAGATGCCACATAAATTAGCCGTGACAGGAGCAAGATTTCAATAGAGAGTTTGGATTCCATGCTAAACATTTTGTTCCCATCCACCTGCCTTCTCAACATGACGGGGAGTCATAACAATCCCTCATCTTTGGCATCTGAATAGATGTTGAAAGAACAGCTTCTTTGTGCACAGACAGACGTCGGGTTTGTAAGGAAAGCGTGGAAGGGGCTTACACACACAGCGTGGTTTTTTTAATGTGGATTATCTGCAGCGCTGACCCTTCATCTTCTGTAAGAAGAAGGCTCAATGCTAGCTCATCTACTTGTTGCAATGAAAATTGCCTAAAACAGGCAAATAGCCTAACAATAAATGCTGCATGAGAGTCTATTTCAGACACATCCATGCCTTCAGCACGGTGGCGAAACGGCTCTGCAACAAAGCAGAGCTCCACTACAAATGGTGCTTCAACAAGACACAATGCCCTTTGTCAGTAAGAGGTTTTGGGTACATAACCTCTTACTGTTGGGGGCTGGAACAACAGGGAATGAATCGCCCATTGTGACCTGTTTGGTACTTCTCCCAAGAGAAAGATACTGGCCACTGTCAGAGACAGGATGCTGGGTAGGGATATGCAAAGTAACTCTCTTACATTGTAGTTATTCATTTCATTTTCATTAGTAAAATGTCATTCATCTTTGTTTTGTTTTCGTTTTTAGTTTCATTTTTTATTTCCATTGGTTTCAATGGAAAACACATTATTGGCTGTAACTTTTTTTATTTTTCTTCTGATTGGGATGAAACATGGCAGGCTCGTACCCCCTACAGAGGGTATTATTTGTGCCATATTTCAGAAAGATGGGATAACGGGATCCAATTATATAAGAAGTTGAAATTTGTATTTTATAAATTTCTGCATACACTTCCTGGCTGTAACATCTTTGTCTCCCTTCTGATTTGGATGAAACTTGACAGAATTATACCCCTCCCCAAGGGTAATATCTCTTCTAAAATTCAGAAGGATTGGATAAAGGGTCTCAATGTTATAAGCAATTTACCTTTAAACATATTTCTGGCTGTACCGTTTTTGTATTCTAGTCAGTTTACATGAAATTTGGTAGGATTGTATCTCAGACCTTTGGAATCATCTCTGCCAAATATCAGAAAGCGCTGATAAAGGGTCCGAAATATTATAAGCCTGCACAGCATCTGGAGAGTATGAGCCTATGCCAGGGATTCTCTTATGTTTGTCACTGTGGTACAAGATGTGTTTGTGATGCCAATTGGCCAGCAAAAATGTCATATATCATTCTGTGATGTGACCAACCCAACCCCTCTCCCTCACTTGTTACTGGGAAGTGGGAAGCAATGCATCTGCTTAGAAAAGAGCCAATAAGGGATTCTCTTATGTCCTCTGTCACAGTGCTGCAGGATGTGATTGTGATGACAATTGGCCAGTCTGGATGTGTGAACCATGTCTCCTAATTGCTGGGATGCTTCCCCCTGGCTTGCTGCCTTGCTGCCTGAAGTCCTAGTTATGTCCTTTCTATGCCTGCCTCAGAACCACCCAGGATTGGTCCCTGAAAGTTGGAAGCATGCAGTAAGAGAGGCAATCACATCTCTGTCCCAGCCAGGGTGTCTTTGAAATGTCAAGCCAATTGGCCAGAGGAGATATCTGTCATCTCTGCTGTTTGGCACAAGCTTCAGTCTGGGTGGGCACCCTAGGTGCGTGGGGGTGTCCATCAACTTACAGAGAGCACCCCAGGAGGGGTCAGGAGGATGTTAGACAGTACCCCAGGTGCATGAGAATTGGATTTCCGTAGTTAGCTGAATTCTTGCAGTGAGAGCACAAACACAAACACGAAAAGCCTGCCAGCAAAACAAAGAGCAGGCCCAAAGAGTAGCTTATATCTACCCTCTATGCCTGTGTTGAAGCCACCACCAATTGGTCCTCCTGTAAAGGTGGAAGCACTGCCAAGCCTGCCAAGTTTCATCCAAATTGGATAAAAAATAAAGAAGTTACAGCCAAAAACGTGTTTTTCATTTTTTCCTATTAACTCATAATAATAATATAAAATTCTTTCATTTTTCGTTATCATGTTCTTTTGTTTTTGTTATTCAATAAATAATGAAAGAGTCCTCTTTTGTTTTCGTTATTATAATAACGAAAATGAAATGCACACCCCTAATGCTGGGTTTGATAGTCTATTGGTCTGACCCAGTATGGCACTACTTATGTTCTTATGTCTTCAGCCGTTGTGGGATGCGCGCCCACTGTCCCACCTCCAGGAGGAGGCTGCTTTGCATCCAGTGCCAGGGAGCATTTTGGTACCAAGGCCACCGAGTATCCTTTCCAGAACATGGACCAACAAGGCCTATTAATGTCCGACACCAACTCCTACTTACTCCAAGAAACCCAGCTGTTTGGTTTGAGCCCAGCATGTTCGGAGTCTGGGGGTGTTATTGGATGCAGGCCTCCGTCTAGATCAGCAGGTGGATATGGTGGTGAAGGTGGCTTTCCGACAGCTGTATCGGGTGCGGAGGCTGCGCCCGTACATCTCCAGACCCAACCTGGCCACTTTGATCCATGCCTTCATCACTTCGAAGCTGGACTACTGTAACGTGCTCTACGTGGGGCTTCCCTTGACGCGGGTCCGGAGGTTGCAGCTAGTGCAGAATGCAGAGGCCCATCTCCTAACAGGGACGGGCCGACGAGAGCACATAACACTGGTGCTCCGTGCACTGCACTGGCTGCCTGTAATGTGCCGAGCTAGATTCAAGGTATTGACTTTGATCTATAAGGTCCTGTATGGTCTTGGACCTGGATACCTCAGGGACTGCCTCGCCCTCTGTGACTCAGGACGGACCCTCCGGTTCACCGGGGGCGCCTTCCTGGAGCTCCCCCGCGTAAAGCGGGGGGGCTACAATGGAGAGGGCATTCTCGGTGGCAGGGCCGCGTTTGTGGAACTCCCTCCCAGAGGAAGCACAGCTGGCCCCGAGTCTGTTGTCCTTCCGTAGGGCCTGTAAGACATGGCTGTTCTCCCAGGCCTTCGGAGGTGGGGAGGGTGGGTTAAATTTTTGTGTGGGGGGGAGGTGTTTAAAACTTGTTTTAATAATATAATGTGGTTTTTATATTGTTGTAAATTGTTTTATTTTGTGTTGGAAGCCACCCTGAGATGCCGTAGGCATGAGGGGGCAGCATATAAGTGAAATAAATAAAATAAATGTCCCACTCTCTGATCCAAGTCTCCTGCCTTTGATCCTATCCCCTGCACCCCACACTTGCATCCTCCCATGACCCGGACTCCCCTCGCCCCACAGTAAAATCGGTGTTCACGGTAGCGCTATACACTAAGGAGAACTGGATTCATGCTTTCCGAAGCCTTTGGAATGCTGCTGTAATCCTAACGGCCAAACGGTGGGAACCTACCCATTCCTGTCTTGCCGACTGCTTACTCGTGTGAGTAATCGCACTGACTTCTGACTCCACAATCTGGCCTGAACTGTTTAAGCGCTGCGACTGCCAGAGAAATACTTTAAATTGTCTCTTCTCCTATCAATGCACAAGGGGATTTATGCAGCCATTACTGTAAGTGTTTTTTTTCACAGTGTAATACATTTACAGCCTAATGAACTCTACAGAGGACTAATCCTCTCCTCCCGCTTTTAATTATCTGGAGAACAATTCGGTTATGAAGCATGCAAGTCAGGAAATCTGTGCAACTAAGGACTTTTAAGGGTTTTTGTGAGCAGGGAACAGTTTTGGCTCACAGGAAACTGGCTAATCCTAGAATGCTTAGCACCAAAAAGACAAGCGAATTTTGTGGATTACATGTCAATTTTCTTCGGAGGCTGCTACGACAGGGAGTGGGAGGGACTTTGGAAAGACACTTAGTCCTCAACCCCTTCAGAAGTCTTCTTCTTCTCCATCCTGTCCATATGGGGTGTTTTCAGACGTTACGGGGCCGCTTGGCCCCGTACCGAAAACAATGAATCCATCCCCCACCTGGATGACCCCGTCACGCCATATCAGACGTGCCGGGGGATCCCGGCGGGGAATCTGGGAGCGGGCGGGGCCACGGGGCGTAACGTGCCCCCGTAATGTGCGCACGGCCCCGCCCCCTCCACGCTCCCCGCCGCCCGCCCTCTGGGGAGACGGGCGGGCGGCGGGGCCAGTGCGGCCGCAGCGTCTGGCCAAATTCGCCACGGCCCGGGATCCCGCCAGTGATCCCGGGCCGTGGCGCCCGACCAGATGTTATTTTTTTTGGGTTCCCACTGGGGATCTCTTTGACCACGCTTCCTGTGACATTCCCCCGGCTAGCCCGGGAAGCGTGGTTCAAATTGACCCCATGCGGGTATTGACCGTGGCGAACATCTGGCGGCCGCCAAACAGACGTTCGAGACACAGTGACCTCAGGTGGGTATTCACTGTGGTTCACTGTGATCTCGTAACGTCTGAAAACACCCATGCTCGACATGATCTGACTGCTTTCTGCTCTCTCCCTGCTAAATCGTGGAAGCAACAGATCATGAGAGAGAACCATACAGCGCTACTACGTGTAGCAATAAGCCTCCGCAAATCCATCCTCTGTTGAAATCATTGACATCATCCTGGGTGCAGAGCCTCATGAACAGATGTTTATGCCTGTGTGTGTTTTGTGGCTTAGGGCTGAAATAGGAACACTTGTTCCCGTACCGACGGTAAATTCCTACCTTTCAGAAGCATTGACAAATGCCTGTTGGAATTTCCACGTTCCATATTATTATCATACTTTCTCTGAAATCGCGAATTCTGACAGCAATTGTTTGGCATTTTCGTCACTTTGGGTCATTTCTGTCACTTTCTGGCATCTCTTTTGCCTTTGATGGTCCAAAGGCAGTATAGGAAGGCCGAAGTAGTGAACAAAGTAGCAGAAATACCAAAAGTAACAAACAAAGTCCATCCCTGAAGTACCAAACAAAGACATTCCTGGCTGGAAACTGATGAAAACAGCAAGAAAACGTTACGTTTTTGCATTGCATGGAAAGCGGTGCATGGTCTGTTTCCAATGGAAATTGGAAAAAGCATTCATGGCGATTCCTAGGTTCATCCCTAGCTAGCTGATAGCATCCTCCCACCAGCTGTTTCCTGCAATGCACTTGGATGTGGGAGAGAGCTGGTTCGAGGCAGCAAAGGTTGCTAGCGTCAGAATAGAAACCGTAGGGCTTGTGTGAACAATGCTTCATTCTACCTGTGAAAGCACACCTCCCCTCTTGCAGTCAATCCCTTCCTTCACCACATCTGTTCTTTCTTCCACCCTGCCCCCTCCTCACTCACTCACCAGAAATGCCATGGAAAGGGGCAGGGACTAGACTGGCCTTCTTGAAAGTCTACATCTCTATGGTTCCTAGATGACCCAAAACTGGTAGCAAGGTAGCGCACATCTCTAGACAAAACAGCAGCTACGTGCAAGGGGCAGCTATTGTCTTCAGCATCAGGGATAAAAATGTATATAACTAAATAAGATAATAAATAGAAGATTATTTGTTTTCAGATCCAAAACCGCATTAAGCATGTGTTGGCACAAACAGACATAATGAAAGCAATCTCCCCAAAAGAGAAAAGAAGCCATTTTAAAGTAATTCAGAGTGGTCAACAGGCCTGTCCATAACTTTCATCAGATTTATATCATCAGTACAAGGTTGTATATGCTTTTAAATTGCTATGGTCTCCATAAGATTCCCCTGAAGAAGAGCATCTTGCTCAAAATGCACTGGGTTTTATAATCGTTCATTAATATATTCATTGTTACGGAAAAGTTGTTATACTGTTTCTGGTAGTTTTTTTGCTTGCTTTTGTAGTGGCTGCTACGGGTCTGACATTTTTGTTGTGTTGTTGGCACAAACAGACGCAATGACCAAATGTGTGTTTAAAGTTGAAAGCAGTAGCTGGCGTTACGACTGGTAAAAGCCCAGTGTCCATCCATCAGCTGCTCAGCCCATTCTTCTAACACAGAGTAAAGACCCAGGTGGAGGACCGGGAGGCCTCTCTCAGAGCAACAAAGGAGGAGGAAGTGGGAGCAAGGAAGAATGCTGCGAAAGAGAAGAGGCGCACACCAGGCTCTCTCCCTTCACTTTACATGCTCTAGAACAAATTTGCTCAGGCAAGAATTGAACTTGTCCATGCCCCTCTGGATTTTGCAATTTGTAGTCTGACTCCCAAGCTCTGTTTCTATCCCTTAGTGTTAGATTCAAGGTCAGAGCTTTGGAAGGGGCTCGCTTCCTCCTTCTGGTTCAGAGGCAGATAAACGTGAACCAAAAATCGCTTTCCCCAGAATTTTGGGCCGAGAAGTGGAACTTTCACAGAATCTCAACACAAGTCCATCACCTTCCTTAGCTTTGAAATTCTGATCTGACCTTGGTGCCAACGTCCTACACTGAGTGCTATTTTCTAAATCTGATCCTGCTCCCTTTGAAGGCAGTGGCTTCTGATTTTCATAAGTGCTGGATGTTGCCCTAAGTTTGGCTCAGAATAGCCCAAACCCCAGTAAATTTGGCTGAGATGAGACGCTAGTGCTGTTTAGACATCTATCAAGGAATGTACCTCGCATAATTAATGGCAGGACATCAATGGAGTCTTTGATATAGCTTCGTAATTAAGATTTTTTAAAAATTAGCCTTATATCAGCAGGAACCATACTTAAAGTTTCTCGTCAAAGAGAGAATTTTTAAGCACAGAATGACATTAAAATCTTATCAACTCACTTGAAATTAAGTCAATGAAAAATTAAAGCTAATTTCTAATAGGCTTATGTTACATTTATAGACTAAAGGGCACTTGTGGAAGACAGAGAGGGAGAGTACCTTTTCATATGGAAAAGATTTTTACATTTGAAAGGCACAGGCCAGAGAAGAGTTTAGAATAAAATGCACCATTTTAGAATGACTCCTGAAATGTCTGATTTTCCTGTCTGTTTAAAGCTAATGTAAGGATACAGAATCATCACAGAAATAAATTATTAATTTAAGATTCTGGGATAAGGCTGCCAAAAATGGTAAGTGCAAAATATGGCCTAGATAATGGGATTAGACATCTAGAAAATGCATGTTTAATAGGAACTTGGTATTGCTTCTTTCTAACGTCTTATACTTAGGTTCGCAAACTGGGAAAACCGATTCATTTAAAGAAAAGGTCTCTATTTGCACCACACAACATAATGCATTCTAGTCTACTGTACGTCCATGGACTTTAAAAATCCAGGGTAGTTATTTAAATTGTGTTAGCCCTATATTTTTGTCTGGCTTTAAAAACAGGTGGTGGGAGTCAGCCCCTTTCCCCCCAGTTCAATGTTATAAATCTGGAATAAATCCAGCGGTGACAACAGATTTCCATTGGATTTACACCAGGGTGTCCGAGAGCAGAATTTGGCTCAGATACTTAAAATCAGATCTGAAACGAGTTCTTGCCAGAATGAGGAAATCCAAATGATCCAACCCCAAAACGAACAAACCAAATAACGAAGGCTACCTGTCCGATCGCTGATCGATTACCCATTTTCGTATTTTCGGCTGGTTCGTTTCAGCCATTTCCAGTTTTTACCACTCATTTTCAACCAACTGTTTTCATTGGTCCCGGTGAAATGGAATGGAAAACCAGAACTGGATGGAATTAATGAAATAAACTAACTGAATGAACCAAAATTGTGAAAAATTGGTTGCTTGAACGTTTTGACAAACGTCATTTGAATTGACTACAACCTGCTTGAAATATTTTTTTTATAAAAGTGAGCAATTATTCTGCTGCTCTTTTCACCTCTACTTAAAACCCCAATATTGCTACAAATGGAGAAAAATATTAAATTAATATAACAATGGCATTTAAAATCATTTTACAAAAAAAGGTTTTCTTTTCCCTTTTTCTTTCCTTGCAAACTATATCATCTCCTCACACAAAAACCCAAATAGAGTGAAGTTAAAAATACCTCAGAGCTCAGCTCACCGTCAAAGTGGTCACTGTTTCTTTAAAATTCAAAAAGGCCTTCCCTTGAGTAAAAGGCTTATCAGTTTTGCTGAATTAATGTGTCCACAGGAGAGAAGAAACATGTTTCTGTGTTTGAGTGACAGCGCACATGTCGTTGGCTGCCTGCAAATTCTCTCAAATTCGAATTCTCATTCCTCAAAGCTAACCTTATCTGTGACCATCCTACATTTCCTGACCCCATTAACTCACTTACACAACCGCACGTGAAAATCTCTACAACTTGAAAACTACCACAACTTCAGTGCGATGTTCCTGGACACGATAAGAGACAATTGGGGCTTTAGCATTGCTAGAGATTTATGAAAGCGACTGAGATTACGGGGTGACTGGAAATACATATTTGGGATGCCAGAGATGCGACCTCATCTTGTGAAGCATAAACAAAGTTGTAAGTGTTTGAAAAGCTTCACCCCTCCACCCGCGCCCCGAGATAATCTTATCTCTTTTCCCTTTACAATCTACTCTTCTCTTGAGTTGTGTTTACATTCCTGACTATTTGAGGTGAAGCAGTCATGCAATCTCGTATTGAAAGAGCTGCCCATATGCCCCAAATGAGTTCATAATTAGCTGTGGAATGAATCTGTGACATTGAAGATTTTCCATCTTGCATGTCCTGGTAAAAACCCATTCAGCTTCAATATATTGGGGGTATCCAAACTGGGCTTTGGATGACTGGAGGAGTTACTGGTTAAATTGTCCACTCTGTGTGTGTGTGTGTGTGTGTGTGTGTGTTGGTACTAAAATGACTGGTACACTGCAAATACCACAGACGGGTGAAGAACCTCCAGCCCATGGTCCTTTTCATTCTGCAGGTAACTGACAAATGGGGGGGGGTCCCCATCCAAGTCTGGTCTGACTGTCACGTCACCCTCTCTGGTCTGCTGGAGTGCTTCTGGGCCAGAGACCACGCCCCCTGCACAGGGGAGATGACCTATGAAAGCAGCCGTTGTAGAGATTCACATCACCTCCATGGCTCACAAAAGGGACAGTTTGCCCAAGTCCTCCAAGCCCTGCCAGGGGACTCAGTTTCATAGTTTGCCTCCAAAAAGCTCTAGTAGGCAGCCCTGCTAGCTGACTCTCCTAGCTTGGACGCTGGTGTACAAGCAGGGCAAGAAATAGATAAGGCATAAGTTTCCCATCAAAGATCCAGCCCTGCAGCAAGTTCCATGTCCTGCCGAATGCTCGCCCCTGCAGCCTCTCCCACGTCCCTTCCGAGGAGTAAGTGTTGCTGGTTCTCTGAGAAGCCCGTGCTCCACACAGCTCCTCTCCTCTCAGCTGCCCTGTGGTTAATGAGTCCTGAGCTCCTTTTTGTGGCTGAGGTCAGCTGAGGCTGACCCCAATCAGCCTTCTGTTTCCTGAGCCAGCTCCATTCCCTGGGGCCGGTTTTTTAACTCTTTCAGGGTTGCATCTTGTTACCAGCCTACTATTTCTAATTGGAGGTCATTCCTGTATAGACCTCCCCCAAACCCAGAGGATCGTGGCCCAGAAGGTGATGGCTAATTGCCCGTGGGAAGCTGATTTAGAATCCTCCCTGGTTTCTCTCCTGCCCTCATTGCTTCCCTGTTCGCTGCAAACTGCTATTTTAACAAACCCCAGTAAGTATCCCACCCTAAACCCTTCCCCTCACCACAGTCATTCCACACATTGTTTACTTTCAGTTCTCTCAAAGAACTCCATGTGCCCGGCATCCCTAACCTAATGAAATTAAGCATCCAAGAACTCTGTGTACAAGGTTTTTCATTTTAACCCCGCCACGTGAAAGAAAACTGTCTTACAAATATGGCGGCTGTGCTGGTGGGTTACATGGAGCTAGCTGCAGAGGCAGGGTTGGAAAGCACGCTCAAAAGCGACGGGCACTGAAATGTCAAATAGATTTTGGTACGAGAGAGACTCTTGGCAATCCTTCAAATATTCAGCTAAATAGTCAACCCTACTTAAGCGTGTCTTTTACCTGAAGCGCAGGAGAAATCCCATCGACTTCACACTTCTTGGTTCTAGTTAACGAACGGTTTAAGTCGGGGATGGGGAATCTTTTCCTTCCCAGGAGCCACTTTGAAAATTAGATGGATGCTCACTTGGGAAGCGAGTGCTAATACTGCTAACACTATTGGCATGAACCTCTGGGTGGACAATGCCAGCACTAATTTTTAGCATCATGTCATTCCCATCCACTTCAATGGCATTCAGGCCAGCGTTGCCTGGCCAGAGGACTGTACGTTATATTTATATATAACAAAAGCTGAAATGCCCTTAGTAAGGAGGACCCCTTAGTAATAGTGGCATGGGACAATATGTCCACAGTTTCTTCTCCAAGGTTAGAATGCTTCCCTAGGAGGAGGTGTCTTAAAGGTGAAACAAGAAGCAGAATAATTGTTTGTGTGTTCTTTTTCGAGCAAGTTGTAGTCAACCTGAATTAAGGCTGAAATGAGTACCTGCAAAAACAAGTATACCCAATGAATTTTCGGTACCTGAATCAATCCGACAACATCAGATACCAATTGGTACCCAATTTTGACCAGATTTGAGTACCCGAAGTCCCAGAATGGTCTGGTTCCAGAATGTCGACTTTCAGTACTGATTTTCTGACTTCGAATCTCGACTTTTTTATTTTCCATCTTGATATACTGATTGGTAATTGGAAAAATAAAAAAACCCTGTTACTGGAAATTACCAGTTTTCCAGGTAGTTGGTTAGCCAATCGGCAATCAAGTAGCCCCATTGAGTACCTGATGTGGTACTGCCCACATAGTCGATTTGTTACCCGTGGGTAATACCCAATTAATGTGGCCCACATTAATTGGGTATTACCCACGGGTAACAAATCGACTACCTGTTCCAGCTCTAATCCAAACAGCATTCGTCAAAAAGTTCAAGATGCCGATTTTTAACAATTTCAGGTCATTTGGTTCATTTATATCACATCTGTTTCTACTTTTCCACTCTTTGTTGCCAGGTGGAGACTAAATGGAAAAACTAGAAATGGCCGAAATGAATGAACCGACTGAACTAAACTCATTGAAACTGCACAAACTGGAAATTGACAGAAGATCAGACAGGTAATTTTTGTTACTCTCTCATATCGGGTTGGATCATTCAGATTCGATAGGTTTGCATATTTCCTGAACTTTCCTGATCTTTTCTAAGGCCATGTCTAATTAGTACAAAGCTCAGAAAAACATATTTTGGTGGGTACTTATTATTCAGTTCTAATGTGTATGTTCAAGCGCGCTTGTGGCCTTGGTCTATGATGTTCACCTGGAGATCAACAAAGGGAACTGTGTCCTTGTGATAAACAGGGCTGAGCCCTTTATGGCCAACCCCATCATCTTGGCCCTGCCCCTAAGGGTGTATAAGAAAGTGGTTCCCAAACTTTTTGTGACCAAGTACCCCTTTTCAGATTTTCCAATGAGCTGCGGACCCCCACCAAATTTGCATACATTTGCATAAGACATCCCTAAATTTGCATACTACAACAAATATGAATGTAAGCATTTGTGAAAAAATGCTTGTAATGAAATGCTTGTAATTCCAAATACAAGATAAAATCTTATACAATTACAATTAAATTACAAAGCAGGATCCCTTCTCCACATTTATTTCACCCCTTCATACCCCAGTATGATTTCTCCCCAGCCATCCCTTCTCCATGTTAATTCCCCCCCTTCATACCTCTATTTCTCCCCAGTCACCCTTCTCCGTGTTAATTCTCCCCCTCCCCTTCATACCCGCCTGCTGCCTGGCTCCCTCCCGCGCTCCAGCCTCACCGGAATTTTGAGCCCAGACTAAAGCTATGGAAGATTCAGAGCGAAAACCCCCCGGTGCCAGGGAGGTGGGCGGCAGGCGGGTGATGCTAATGTTCCACAGCCCAGCCCAGCAGTCGCAGCAGGTCCGGCTCCAGGAGGATGTGACTCCTCGCCGCTACAACTTTCTGTGAATTGCTGCTGGCTCCTCCAGTTAAGTAGGGCGGGAGGGAAGCGGTCTCTCCCCCACCAGGCTGCACGTTGCAGTCCCAGGCTCATTGGGCTGGGCTTGCAGACAGACACCCCTCCCAGGAGCGAGGCAAACCACACTGCAAAGTTCGTGCCCGCTGCCTGCGTGCAGCCTGCACCTGCTCGGTTTTTAAACCCACTGATTTGAAGGGATTGCTGAGGGCAGACATGCCTTAAACTTCTTCCGCTTGTGTAAGTGGCTGAGCTCGGAGTCTGTGCCATTCCGACACCGAGCCCAGTCACCGTGCCGCGCGGCTCAGCAACACAAAACAAAACAAAAAATCCCCAAAGCAGGACGCAAGAGGAGGCCCGCAGACCCCCTGGGGGTGCGTCACGGACCCCCAGGGGTCCACGGACCACAGTTTGGGAACCAACCCAAGCCTAAGTCGGTTGGGCCAGGGCCGCAGAAGAGAATACGTCTGAGCAGGGGCGCCCACAGTACCCTCTCCAAGGTCCTGCAACCAAGGAACCTGGCTATAAGGGAGAAGCAACCAGGCCGGTGAGATGACCCTGTTTCCTGCAAATGGGAAGCCAAGAAGAGTGCTCATCACAGCCCTGTTGATCCTAAATAAAATCTTGTGTTTCCATTCGGAGTACTTAGGATATCTTTCCACTAACACCATCTTGTTCTCTATTACACTCATCAGCTGTAGGCTATAACCAATTTGTAGGGGTGTGCACCAGGGACCCATGTCGTTTTTGGTTTTCAATTTCATTATTTAAATCATTCGTTTTTGTTTTTGCTTTCGTTTTCAATTTCCATTGGTTAAAATGAAAAACACATTTTTGGCTGTAACGTTTTTGTTTTTCATTATATTTGGATGAAACATGGACGTAATGTACCTCCAATGGAAGGCATTCAGTGTACCAAATTTCAGAAAGACTGGATAAAGGAATCTGATGTTATAAGCAGTTAAACTGTGTTATTTTGCAAAAATCTGCATATACATTCCTGGCTGTAAAGTCTTTGTTTCCCATCTAATGTGGATGAAACTTGGCAAGTGTCTACACCTCCCCATGTTTGCTATCTATGCCAACTTTCAGAAGGATTGGATAAAGGGTCCTGGTGATATAAGCAATTATCTTATAAATGTATGTCTGACTGTAACATCTTTTTAGTGAAATTTAATGAAATATGGCAGGGCTGTATCTCACACCTTCAGGATCATCTCTACCAAATATCAGAAAGATGTGATAAAGAGTCTCAATTTTATATGCCTCCACAGCATATGCAGAGAAGAGCCTATGCCAGGGATTCTCTTACGTGTCACTGTGGTATAAGAAAAAGATCTGTTTGTGATGCTAATTGGCCAGCAGAAATGTCAACCAGATAGCCTCATTCTGTGCTGTGACCATTCTGACTTCTCTTCCCCACTTGTTACTGGGAAGTCAGAAGCACCTGTTTACGAAAGAGCCAATAGAGATTCTCTTATGTCCTCTGTCACAGTGCTTCAGGATGTGATTATGATGACAATTGGCCAGGCTGGATGTGTAAACTAAGTCTCCTGATTGCTGGGATGCTATCCCCAAAGTCCTAGTTATGTCCCTTCTATGCCTGCTTCACAGCTGCCCCCTATGCTCACCTCGAAATCACCACCGATTGGTCCTGTAAAGCTGGAAGCATGCAGTAACTGGTCAGTGAATGTGTCTGTCAGTCTGCTGGGTTGCTCCCCATCTTCCCTCCTACGACCTCCCTCCCTCTGCCATGTCAGGTGCCTGCCTCTGACTGGCACTGCCTGTGCTATTTATCTGAATAATGGTCTTCAAGGGGACAACTTCAATTGCTTATAAAATTTGGACCCTTGATCAAATTGTCCTGTAGTGTGGCAGAGATGACAGGGACGGTGTGGAACACATTCCTACCAAATATCTTGTAAACTGAATCGAACATAAACATGTTACAGCCAGACATGCAGTTTCAAGTTAATGGCTTATAACATCAGGACCCTTTATCCAATCATTTTGAAATTTGGCAGGATTGTTAACTTTGTGGATTGAAATAATATTCCCAGGTTTCATGCAAAGTGAACAGAAGATAAAGAAGTTGTATCTAGGAATGTGTATGGAGCTTTTCTTAAAATCACAACATTTCAGTTGTTTAAATAATGTATGTTTTTGATTATTCCACAGTATACTCTTTTACCCTTGAGAAAGGGCTTTATAGCCCGAAACGCGTCAGGTTTTCCTAGGGTGTTTTAGAATTGTTTAGAATCAGTTATTATTGCGAGTTGCATTGTACGTGGAGCATTAGGCGATTTGATTTTCGCCATTTTATTGAGATATTATGTACATGCAAAACTATTGTTTTGTTATTTTGCTGTGCTGATTATTTTTCAATATATACATTTGTTTCTAGTAGCTCCTTGTTTGTTACCAGTTCTTGTTTTTGGTGCTACTTTCTTTCTCTTTGTTTGTTAATACTTATACAATTGGTTCCCTTTATCCACGTTTTCCGAATTCTGGTACACATAGTGCCCTCTATTGGGGGCACAAATTCCCCATGTTTCATCAGAATTGAAGAAGAAACAAACAAGTTATAGCCAGAAATAAGTCTTTCAATTTTTTCCCATTGTTTGAAAAACAAAAGATTGTTTTTGTTTTCATTATTATTATTTGTTGTTTTCGTTTCGTTTCATTACAATAATGAAAAAGAAAATAAAATTTGTTGCTTTCATTATCATAATAACGATAATGAACCTACCAATTTGCGACAGGGACCGACCATTTCATACCTAACGTAAGCACAGAAGCCAGTGCGATGGTGATCAAATGGGCAATCTCACAATAGAATGAATAAATCAGGACAGCAGGCTGGGAGACTAATGTTACCTATCCTTATGCCCACTGTACTCCCCCCCCCCCCCCGAGTTTTCCTTCCTAGTCTTTCCTGTTGACTCCTATCATTTTATGAGTCTCTGAGGATTTATCTCGGTGATATCTTGAAAACCTTCTTTAAAGAACCCGGGCTGTGTTTCCCCCCTTGATCTTTGCACCGAACACCGACATCAAGCAGAGTGCCACATGTGGGCCGAACATACGGAATACGCTTTCCCACATTAAATTTTGTGGTTATTAGGATCAGAAAGTTGTCTTGAATTACTCAGTTCCAGCATGAGTGGGTAGCAAAAATCTTCAGATGTTTCCTGAACTTTTCTGATCTTTTCTAGGCCATGTCTAATTAGTACGAAGCGCAGAAAAGCACAAATTGGACACTGCATTATTTAGTGTGTCGTATTTGTAAAATGCACAGCATGGCACGATTCACAATAGTGGCAGACAATGAGACCCGAGAACAAGATATGTTCTTGGATGACAGATCCACAAAAATGAGCTTATAATTATTACCTCTTTCTTAAATTAAATTAGATTTAAATTCTTAAATTCTCTCAGAAGAGTCTCTTAAATGACACATCCTGATAATAGAAGGAGCAGAATATACCTTTTTATTTGGTGTTGAGACAAATGGAAAAAGTCAAAAGAAATATTCATAACATTTTGAATATTGAATACACAGACATTTTGGCTGTCGAGCCGTATTTTCAGGAAAGGAATGGCCCAGTCTGTGTGGCCTGAACGCTTGCATTCTCTCATGAAAAGAAAGTCCAGGAAAAGAGAACTCCTGAACTGCTTTGTCTCCACTCGCAGCTCCACAATATCCCAGTTATCAGTTTCAACCTGCCCTGCCCATGGACACTCGGAGAAAGGCCAATTTTAAGGACTGTACATCCCATAGACTGTTTAAAAAGAAACCCATTTTTAAACAGCCCACTCCACTGCTCAAATCTTTGCAATTTTGTCATTTCTATATTAAAAAAAAGGTGTTTTCAAATTTTAAACGCTTCACACGGGTTCCTGGACGTTCTTGCTTTCTTCTTAGGAGGCCGTGCTGGGCGGGCAATGCCACTCAACAGGGAACAGGCGGCAAGCACTGCCTGATTCCATTAATTAAGGCATACGATCTTGAAAATGTACGATGCTTTTAATTCAGCCCCCCCCACCATGCTGCTCCTTGGTCCAGATTCCCCGCACCCCGTCTAATACTTTGAAGAAAGCAGCCCAGTTCCACAAGCAAACTACTGTTAATGTTGTCCCACGGGTACTGCCATGACTAGGCAGTAAGGATACTCATGCTGTTCTCCGGTCAGAGCCATGAAAATACAAACTGCACTCTTACGAGTGTTGTAGCTATTTTGACCGATGTCATCCTGTTACAAACAGGGGAGAGTCGAGTAACTTCAAATAAACAGCAGCAAACCTTTAGGAGTCCTCAGCTTAGAGAAGACATCACTGAGGGGAAATAGGGTAGAAGTTTTCAAAATCATGAGTGGTGTGGAATAAGTCTACCGGCAGCTTTTATTTCCCCCTTCTCAAATAGATCTACATGGTTTACATGGACCTGAAAGCTGCCATGGCCTGCAGCCCCCTCCCCCACACTACAGAGCTACAGGCGGATCGTTCGATGGTCTAGGCAGCTCTAGCGTATTGTCAAAGGCAACCCCCGGCAGAGAGCGGAACTGCAGCAGATCCGCCAAGTAAATGGACAGCAGCTCCACCTCCGTCTGGCACCCCACGTTTGGGCGGTCTGCTCTGCTGGGATGCTCCAGAACACCGCAAGGGGGGGGGGGCTGAAGCAGAACAGGCAGTGTCTGCTCCGCCTGCACACCTGGTGGTCCGCCGTTAGATGGACGGGCCGCCCAGAGCAGAGCGTGGGAGCTGTCTGTCTAAAAGCACCCATTCTGTCATAGTTCGGAACCCCTGTTCACTGTGTTTTTTCCCCCGTTGGCAGCAACAGGGGAAACTCAGTGAACGTGGGCCCCTGACCATAGGGTACACAAACAGAGTGAAGGCATGTTACACCCATGAAGTCACTGTCTGGATAGGCAGATTCCAGGATCCAGGAAGCTTCCTTTGGAAGAGGAAAGACAGGAAACTAAGAACGTTGCAGGGTTCCCAATGGAGTCTCCCCCTTCTACAGGATTTACAGTACGACAACATCCGGGCCAATGATTTGGAGCTGTATTCTGCTAACCCGAATAGAGATTTCCTCAGAGCCATGGTGTAACATTCTGCAGCATAGTGCGGCGGTTACTCAGCATAACAGAGGTAAGCAGGGGGGGAGAAAGAGCCGGCTATTAGCCTGCGCAAGGCTTGAGACTGTGTGAGGCCTGGCAAAAGCCAGCCTGGAAGAGGCAGAAAGCTCAGAACTGAACAAGCTGAAAGCAGCTGCAGAGACTTACTGAGCTTAGGTAGAAAATAGTCTGCTCATTAGCTAATTGGCCTTAGCTGAGCAGCGGGGTACGCAGCTGAGAGGAAGTGCTCAGACAGAGGAAGAGGAAGTAGTTGGGCGTAGCTAGTTCAGCCCAGCCATAAAGCTGAGCAGGAAGGAGAGGAGGTCAGTCTGTTTTTGGACTCAGCAGAGGAAGGACTTCTCCGCAGTGTAGCCGGCAGTTACCATTGAGTTTGCAAGGCAGAGGAGGCCTGTTGCTGGTTCCAGGGAGAGCCTGGATCTAAACTGCCAAGCCTGAAGGGTTGGGATAAGTGAGGAGCTGTGGAGGAGCCTGACTGGAAGGAAATTCCTAGACAAGGAAAAGACCAGCTTCCAAGAACTACAGGCAAGCTGGGACGTTGCAAAGGGGAGTTAGTACAGTTAGAAGCTGAATTCCTGGCTGTAAGGACTTTGCAGGGTTGTTGTACCAAAGGCTGAGGCACTGTGTATGGACCAGGGGCTGGTGACCTGGTCATATAAGCTGGAAACCAGACTGGGAGACTGTGAATGTAGAATAAAGCACTGTTTTGAGGTAATTCCCTGGACTAAGTTTTGATTCTGAGGGGCTGATCCTGACACAACGTACCCACGTCACCGTTAAGCTGTTACACATGGTTCTTTCACTGTTGTCATCAATGTGAACTGGATACATATTTAAACCTCTCTATGGCATCTTCCTTACACGCCTACCCCAGTTGGGCCCTGCTTTCTACGAGTGCTGGCAGGCTCAGCTCCAACTGTAAGTGGCTGCACGGCCAGACCCAGGGAGGGTCAAGCAGAGCTGGAATCCGGGGTCATCAGCCCAAAGGAGCAATCCAGGTTGTGTAGTCAAGGTCAGGTCAGAGCCAAGGACGTCAGTCCAATTCAGGGCAGGGCTAGGGTTTGGCAGGGAGGAAGAGCAAGGGCTGGAAGGTGGGCTCAGGAGCAGGTCAGCAGGCCAGGCAGGATAACGAATGGGATTGAGGAAAGTAGTTAAGGCAAGACTGAACAGCAGGAAGGCAGACACAGGAAGTCCAGACCATTGCTCCACGGAGCTTCCTCTGGAAGCTGAGCAGCCTTATCAACAGGCAGGAGCCAACAGAGGGCTCTGTGGGGTCAGACAGTGGTTCCGAAATGCCAGGGCCACCGGTTTAAGTCCTGGGTCCTGACGACACCAATTGCATCAACTAGGGGATGTAACATTGTGTGTCATCGAATAGCTTAGACTGCTTGCGCATGAGGGGGGGGAGGGACTGGCGTGAGCCGAAATCACACCGGGGGAATCATGGGATTTTAGTCCGTTTCTGGCACAATTTGACTCGTGGATTACAGCACATGAGTGGAGCTTCCTACGATTCCCCACAGTCGATTTCGGCTCACACCGGTCCCTCTGTCCTCCCATCTTGTATGCAAGTGCCCTAAGGGTTGAGAAAGTGCCCTAAAGGTTGCCATGTTTGGTGTTACCTGATGAAGGATCCTGTGAGGTCCAAAAGCTTGTGTACCTGTAGTTGGTCCAATAATCAAGATACCCCTGTACTATGTTGTCTCTATAGAACAGCTCAGTCATTTTACCTGTCCACCCAGCGAGGCAGCAGCAATAACCGGAGACAGGATCACAGCCATCTGCGTGGGTACAGTCACAGCGTTCACTGCAGTTAGGACCATATGTTCCATCCTTCCAGAAAGATAAATAAATGAAAAAAGCCTCTTAGTAATCAGATTTTGGGCCCAACATGTGTACACTCATCTATCATGTCGGTTTTAATGCTGAGCCACATTTGTAAAATTAACATAATATAATTAGTTTGGGATGGGGAAAGACTCGATGTCTAGTGTTTCTAAACAGAACCACCCAGAATGAGAATCGATGCTTGAGAAAGCGGAGATTACATGGAATTGGCTCTGGTATCAAACTGCTCTGAACGTATCTAGTCTGCCTGGCTGCTTAGAACTTACCCCTCTTTGTTTGTGTTAAATGCAGACAAATTAGGGCTTGTTCGTATGAGATGCAGCCGATGGAGTTAGTCATGCTTTTCTTCCCAGAACTATAAGGCGTTCATATGAGATGCTGGGAGCTAGAGCTTAAACGGGTACCTAGTTTAGTACCTGTGGGTAATGCCCACATTTTCAAGTACCATGTTGGGAATCCAACAGGCTACCCAGGATACATTACCGATTCCCCCCCTCCAGTTACTGTTTGATGAATCGGGACAGAAAACTGGAAAATCTGGATGGAAATGCGAAAAATTGGGACTGAAGTCAATATTCCAGAATTAGAAGTCGATATGCCAGGACCGTAAATTGACATTCCAAGACACTGGGTACTTGAATCGGTATCTGATTATTACCCAAACACTGCGATTTGATTTGGGCACTGGAAATTAGATGGGTATACCAGTTTTTTAGGGTACTCATTTCAGCTCTGCTGAGGGGTAAGGCATGTGGTAACAATCACCCACTTGCGCCAGTGGCTGTTGGGGTTTGTTACCACCAAATGTAAGGTACCACCTGCTTTTGGCTTGTGTGAATACTTGGGGGTTTCTGTCACTCCTTCAAGGCTGCCTCCTCCAGTTCCAGAATGCACCAATGCTCTACCCTTCCTTCCTTCCTTCCAGTGTTGTTCATAGCTTTGTCCACTCCACCAGAGAGGTGGTATCAGAAGGCAGTGAGCATGTCGGGAGTTAGTTCCCTTCTGGTCGTAAGGTTCTAGCATCCTGTGTTCACACCATACTGATGGAACCAGTTCTTCTATGAGCAGCAGGGGCTTAACCGTAGGATCTCAAGCTGTATTAATTTAGACATGGCTAATCTCGCCATCAGCATTTTATGTGAACACGCTCTTAGACTAACAGATTTTCAGGTCATAATAATAATTTATTTTGACTTCCTTCACAGAAATTCACTTGGAAATTCCTGCATCAAGGCCAGAACTCCCTTAGAGAGATACCTGGCCTCACCTTAAATATACAAGTAATGAAGAATTTGCATTCCTCAGTAGGTTCTTCTAACGGATGATTCCTCTTGGTGTTAAGCATTTATGCCTCATTTCTAATGTGAATTGGTCTCACTTCAGCTCCTAGCTCCTATCCACCGGATCTCATCATGCTACATTAAAGAATGTGAAAGAATGTCTACCATCAGGAATTTCCCTCCCATCCAGGTAGTTGTAAACCTCTTAATCTCTTTCATTCCTCAGTCTGAACTACAGCTGAAACAAACAGCCCCTCCTCCCCCCTTTTAACAATTCAGAATATTAACAGTCACATTTTTGGAGAGTGATCCAAATATCAAAATGAAAAACTGCACCCAAAACAATATTCATAGATTTCTTTTCAGAAATCTATGGGGTTCCCCTCCCTACAGTGTTTTCAGTCACAACAAGATAGCCACCCCAAACTCTGGAAAACCAAAACACATGTGTGGACAAAGAGCAGCCTCGATCGGCTTTGTCGGACTCGATTCTAAGTGGGTGAAATCGTCCAATGCGATATTCACCGCGGATATTCATTTCTGTTCTAGTGTGAAGCCACTTAAGAAAAGTACTCTGTCTGCCTGACTGTCTGTTGTAGCTGTCATAGGTGCAGATGGTGCACCAGGGCCGATGGGGACCCTGGGAAACCGCACACTCCCTGGGAGGCAGGGGGTTCCACACTCCCTTGTACAGCTGTCTCTCCTACCACTGGGATGGGGTGTAGGGGGCCCCATTCCATTCTAGCTCCCCCTGTGGTATCTGTCTGTGTCTGTCCATCTGTCCACCGAACCACCCCACCTATTTATTATCCCCTCTATCCATCACGTCTTTTAGAAGCCTCAGGAGCATCATCAGGGAGCAATCCTGACAACTCGCACAGATAAGACTTACAGGGCAGGCTTGGTTGCAGTATTCTCCTTGCCAGCCAGGTCCACAAAGACAAAAGCCATCGACTGGGTTGCAGGCTGCTCCGTTGGCGCAGTAACACGTCTGGTTACAGTTAAAGCCCCATGTTCCACTTGAGCACGGAATGGAACAATCAACTCCCTGCCACCCTTAAAGGAAGACACAGGAGAAACCGATCATTTCCCGGACTATTGCCACTAGGAAAGGAAAGCGCACAGCGCTATGGGCCGCTGTTTTATACAAGATACAGTTCTGTCTGGGCACAATTCAAGGTGCCATCTTAGACCCATAAAGCTAAAAATTACTTGGGCCCTACATGTCTAAAAGACTGCCTCCACCCCATGTTCTGCTGTGCTTCCTAAGGTTAGCGGAGTTATCACTGTCCTCTTGCAAATTCTGTCATGGCACCCAATCCGTATGGCACGGGTACATGGAGCGGCATTCTCGGTGACTGCTCTACAGCTTTTAAACTGTCTTCCCCTGGAGTCTCATCAAAGACTGAGCATTTCCTGGAGGCAATGCAAGACCTACTTATTTGGCCAAGCATTTAGCAAGTGGGCAGGATTCTCAACCTGGTGCTCGGGAGAGCCCCAGAGTGATCGGGCAAAGTGTGAAAGCTCCCCAAGCCAGCGGTCAGGAGTGCTCATGAGCTCTTTGAAACAGTCCTTCATCCATTAAAGTCAATGTGAGCTGGGATTATTTGATTAATTCTCTCGATTTCCACTGAATCGAATTGGAGAGAAGAGACTTAATCTATGCATATAATTATGCAGTGCTCCCAAATGATCATTTATATCACTCCAGTGCTCAAGACTGGAAAAAGGTTGCGTGTAAGCCACCTTAAGTCTTCAGGGAAAGGCGGAATCCAAGTGCAAATAAATATACATTAAGCAATATAAAAAGCACACCTTTTCTTGCATTAGGTACATATTATAATATTACTGTAGTGCTAGCAGAAGACCCAGTTCTGAACAGCCATGATTAGAAACAGGTCCCTGCCCTGAGGGGCTTACAACATAGGACGGACAAAGGAAGTGAGGCAAGGGAAGTGTCAGATCATTCCTTTAGGAAGACCAGGATACACTGAAGAGGTTGCAGGTGCCACGTGCTTCGCTTAGTGACAAGCTTAGTAACGCTTTTCTTAGCAACCCAGAATTTTTTGCTATGCCTGGGATTGGCAGGAACTGGTTCGGCTGGAAGAAGTAAGGAGAGACACAGCGATTGCAGGCCTTTGTTTTGGGGGGCCAGTCTAGAGCTAAAACAGGTCCCTGATTTGGTACCCACGGGTAATACCCACATTTTTGGGTGCCGTTTCCGATACCCAAATCGGTACCTGAATACCATTCAAGTATCAGAAAAAACAAAATACCGATAACTGAAATACTGACATACCGACAACTGGTGTACCAAAATACAAAAAAATTCCTGAAATGTTTGGGACAAATTTGGGACAAAATTTTGGAATTGGGGGAATTTTTCGGTATTTCGGTGTACTGATTGTAAGTATGGGTAAAAACAGTTGAGGCGATGGCTTGTTGCGGCCCGCATTTTCATGCTTTGACCCATGAGCCACCAGCACATCTGTTGAGGGCCCGCCGGATGTTCACCCTGGATTGCTCTGGAGCATGTCAGAGGCTAGCTTGGACTATGACCCCGGACACCTTCAGGATCACAACCCAGGCTAGCCTCTGCCCGATTGGGACAAAGTGGGCCACATCAGGGATGCAAGTTTGCTTCGGAGCCGGACTGCTGCCCCAGCCCAAGTCCACCATGACAGGCAGCCATGGCTGATTGTCACTGGCCACCACAGCTGTCTATCATGGTGGGGTATAGGGTCCTGGGTGCAGTTCGGGGTCACATCTCTTCTGGCTGGCTGGTCACATAGTCTCCATTCTGCCTGCCCCAGCTGTGTGGCTGGTGGTCCAGTGAGACACACGTTTGTTCTGCTCCCCAACCTGGGTTGGACCGTGTCTGCTGCAGCTGCCTGACCTGAGTCAGGTTGGGCAGTGGCTGGCCATCATGTTTGTTTTTACCCTATGTTTTTTATTTCGGTAATAATCGGTTGTTGGTATTTTGGATATCCGATCGAAAAATGGTTTGGGTATCGAAAAATACCCACAATATTTTGACTCGCAGCTCCGCCTGGACTCCCAGGTGGCAGCTGTGGTGGGGAGCACCTTTCGCCAATTACATCTGGTAGGTCGGCTATGGCCGTATGTTTCAGACTCTGACCTGGCCACCATCATCCATGCTTTCATCACCTCAAAATTGGACTACTGCAACGCACTCTATGTGGGGCTACCCCTGGTGACGGTTTGGAGACTGAAGCTAATGCAGAATGTGGCGGTCCGCCTTCTAACGAGGACGGGTCGTCGCGAGCACATTTCACCAGTGCTCCGTTCTCTGCACTGGCTGCCTATTGTCTTCCAGGCTCGATTCAAGGTGTTGGTAATAACCTTTAAAGCCCTAATTGGTCTGGGCCCTGCCTACCTGCGGGACTGCCTCATACCGGACAATGGTACCACCCCTGTGGCCGGCTGGGGATGCCCGACTCAAGGTCCCCTGGGTTTCCCAGGTGGCGACACTGGGGAGGGCATTCTTGGTAGCCACACCTAGGCTGTGGAATTCCCTCCCGACGGAGGCCTGCTTGGTCTCAGATCTCCTCTCCTTTTGGAGACAGTTTAAGACCTGGCTGTTCCACCAGGTCTTTGGGGAGGGAGACAGGTGGGTGGATGGGGGGAGGGTTTTGATTTGATTTCCACTCTTTTGTATTTTATGGTTTTAAAAATGGTAGCTGTTTTTTGGTTGGCTTTTATTGTAATGATTGTTGTACGCTGTGCTATTTTGCAGGAGGGTGCAGGATAAAAATATTTTGAAATAAAAACAATTTTTTTTTTTAAATGTGGGTACTGGACATTTAATGGGTCTACCCGTTTTTGTGGGTACTCATTTAATCTCTAGGCCAGTCATATTTTGGCCCCTAATAGCAGGACCTTATTGCAGAATGACGGTGCAAAGCAGGGAGAGACTGGCATTCCCAGGGTGTATACGCTGAAAGGCGATACAGTTAGGCGTTGTGCCCAACACATTGCAAAGAAACACAGAAGTTCCATTACCTACGACTTGGATAACACTGGAGTTGCGAATGGCAGAAAAAATTACAACAGGCAGTAGATGCAAGGCAATAACTCAGCAGGGATAATGAAATTTATGCTGCCTCGTACAAACTGTTGCATGAATCATGGTTACCTTCTTTGCAAATACACAAACCATCCACCGGGGAACACAGACCATCATTTTTGCAATTGCAAACCGATGAGCAGTTGATTCCGTAGGTTCCAGCCACGCAAGTGATGGAGCAGTCATCTCCCTGCAAAGTGGAATAAAATCCAGAGTCAGCTGGAAAAATACAGGCTGTGGGAAACTCCCATCGGTACAGAAAGGAGCCTTTCGAATTTAGAAAACTAAGTAACATTCTAAGATTTGATCTCTTAGTTCCTGGCGCTTCAACAGCCACCATTGCTCCCTACGAATGCAATACAATTACAGCGTTGATTGAGTTGGAGAAAAGGGACAAGCGTCTGGCGGCCGTTCAGCGGGAGGTGCAAAAGTTATAAAAACAAACCTCCTGGAACAGATGTTAGATCATTAAGCAAAACATCGCTTACAAAACACTGAACGCAAAGTAGACGGAGTGTGACGGCGTGCAAAACTCGGCCGTATCTGAGCTGGAAAAAATGCTCTGAGGGAAGGGTTTTTCAATCACCAGAGTCTACAGGGTCCTTTGGGTGCTCATCCTCCATGGATAATTGAATTAGAAATTAAAAGAGCTGTGTGCTTAAGATTTCCACACTGATAGATGAGTCTAGCTGGAACGTGCATTTGCTGTAAGCAAACCTGGGGCTAAATTCTGACTTTGGGCAGAGCTTGGATCAAGGCCTGACGCACCAGCTCGACCATTCCAGCGGAAGCTAAGGAAGGCATCATGATTCAGAGGCACAAATATAGAACTGAAGCGGTTAGTGTATTCACTGCCTGCTGATCATGCCCACATTTTTGAGTAGTCTATCAAGTGCCCAACTGGTGCCCAAGCCCCGAGTTGGGTGACTAAAAAATGCCAGGTATTATTGTTACTGAGCTACCATTTTACCAATAGGTAAAACAGTAAATCAGTACAGGAATCAGGATGAGAAGTTGGAAAACTGGTTCCAGTAGTTGGAAAATTGGTAACCTGGGTAGCCAGTTGGGGACTAATTGGGTATTAATACCCGGTCCGGCTGAGTGCCGCAATTTCAACAGATATACCTCTTTTTTTTGCAGATACTTGTTTCAGTCCAACACAAACGCACAATCTTCCCTTTGCGTTCCCTTGCTCTGGCAGGGCTAGCAATTTGGCCTCCACCAGCAGCAAGTTATAGCTCTTTGTGTGCCAATCCAGTCTTGTACTAGCCTGCTAGGAGGGGGCAGAGTCAACTCCTGGCTCATTCAATGTCCATCTACTCTGTTGTTCTGGCAAGCAGTGCCCTTGACTTTTAAACACCTGGACGGAGACCTTGGTTTACCCACAGAGGAGTGTGGGTGGGAGGGCAGTCAGAAAACGTACTTCCAAGCAAAAGGAAGTGCTTTTTCACTCAACGTACAAATTAACTTGTGGTCCTTGTTGCCAGAGGATGTGGCCTTAGGCCAGTAGAGTATCTGGGTTTAAGCAAGGATTGGATAAGTTCTTGGAGGATAGGTCCATAAATGGCTCCTTAGCCATTGGGGGGTGGGGTGTAACCTCTGACTCTCCGGAGCTGGGCGTGAACAGCAGGGGAATGGATCACTCCATTATGACCTGCTGGGTACTTCTACAAAGCAATCAAGGGTCGCCACTGCCGGAGACAGAATGCTTGTCTTGATGGGCTACTGTTCTGATTGAGTTAGGGCACTGACTATGTTCTTTTGTTCATATCATCCATATAGGAGCATAAGGGGCATTCAAAAGGGCTCAACTGAGCTAGGAATACCCTTAAGGGCATTACTGTAAAGTTAATAGGAGTTATGTAACCAAAGGGTGACCATAACGTAAAAAGTGCAAAACCAGTTCAGACCAATGGTCCATTGAACCCAGCATCCTTTCTCCAACAGCGGCCACTCTCAGCTGCTTCAGAGAAGTACCCAACAGGTCATAATGGCGTGATCCATTTCCTGCTATTCACTCCAACTCCCCAAAGTCACATGCCCTGGCCAACTCGACAAAAAGTCATTTATGGATCTATCCTCCAAAAACTGAGCCAATAAATTTTTATTTGATTTATTTATTTATTTAAACTTTTATCCCGGCCCTCCTGCCCACAGGGCAGCCCGGGACGGCGAACAACAATATAAACAATTTAAAACAATTAAAAATTCACAATGCAGGGAAAAGAAACCCACCCACCCTCCCCCTCGCCAAAGGCCTGGCGAAACAGCCAGGTCTTACACAAACGCCGAAGTAGCAGGAGAGTAGGGGACATTGACTTCAACGGAATCAGGATTGCACCCTAGGCAACCATTCTAGCCTTTGAAAATCTACCTTTTGGAACATAAATGTCATTGAAAGTCAATCGGCTTTATGTTCCGAAGCCAGTCAGGGACTGACTTGCAAAGGCAAAAGCATGTTGTGCCTAATCCTCAGTTTCCTTCACTGAGAGTTAGGTTCCTAACTGCCATTTTTGTCTCTGAAAATCCAGCCCTTAGGCACCTTTGAAATTTACCCCCCAAAATCACAATCTTGCTGTGAGACTGGCACCTTTCTTCAGCAAATCAAACTGGAGTATTTAGTTGTACAAGTCAGTGAAAAGCTACTATGCTAAATAGTGATACATTAATAGCGTGCTTAGATTGTCACCCACATCTTATTTAAAGATCAAAGAGCGTATTTTATATGCTCATCCCCAGGAAGAGAGCTATCACTCCTCTGATGGGACCATCCATTTATCAGCAGACTACAAATGTCAGTTTTCTTAGGCTATAAAAAGCATCGCCTTACTCTGGGAGATTATGGATTGCAGCAATAAGCGACAAATAAGACAGTAAAAGAAAACAGGGTCAGATTTCATAGTACCACAAATTTGCATCAGGATGTTGTAGCAGAGTTTGTCAGCAGCACCGCAAATAAGGGGCTGTCAGTCTTTCTATTATATGGCAAATACTTGTTTTCGGGGGATGGTACATAGCTGATTAAAATATGATCCGTCGCAGTGCAGAAGCAAATCCCATATTTTTCTAACCTCTGAGTAAATTTGGAGTTGGAAAAAAGGGGTTGGTCTCTTTGAATTCAGTGGTAAACACACAAGGCCACATGAACAAAGCCTGCTTTACAGACGGGGTCTGGAGGACTCGCATGAAGTACACTACCTTGGCAGCATCTCAGAACAGATCTGGACGAAACTAACCCTGGATCATCCTCTGGATCATCATTAGAGCTGCAGTGGGTAGCACATCTTCTACCTGCAGATAATACCTGTCTTTTGGGGCACCCCCAGCAGGTACCTAGCCCCCCTCCCCACCATCAGGTACCTGGTGCCCCAAAATGCAGGTATTACTGGGGCATCCTGGGAAACCCCAGGATGCCAATCCTGGCACCTGCTGCCCGTCCGCTCCTGGTAATTGCTCCCTGCTCTCCCCTGGCTCCCGCGCTGCTCAGCTGAGCGGGAAACTTTCCCAGTTGGCTTTTTCTGAGGGGGGGGGGAGCAAGGAGGCCTCTTACCACCTGCGTGCACCCTCCTAATGGGTCCCCTGTTCCAAGGGGGAGCCATATTAGGGGAGTGCATAAGTCTTCTGTGCACCACCATTTTGGGTCCCCCTGGAAATGGGGGCACCCATTAGGGGATGCACACAGGTGGGAAGACGCTTCCTTTCTCCCCTCCATTCAGAAAAAGCCAAGTGGGGAAGTTCCCTGCTCGGCTGAGCAGTGCGTGGGCCATGGAGGAGCAGGAGGAGCAAGCACGGAGCAGCGACCAGGGGAGCAGCCACCTGGCAGTGAGGCGAGTCAGCCCAGAGAGACAGATAATCCGTCATCAGGCACCCCAAATCCAATGGGGTGCCCGACTTGCCAGGTACTACCTGGTTGCAGCTCTATTCACCACAGATTTGCCACATCTATTTTTACAAAAAGATACAGATGTGATAAGATCGCAATTTTTGCCCGTAAGGCAGGGGTATTGAGGGCAAATTAGTTCACAACGATGAAGGTACCAATCAAATGCATGGATAGGCATGTTTCGTTTCAGTAGGCTTCAATGGCTCTACCAGTCATCTCAGCTGTAGGGCTGCTTTAACCCAGTTGAGGGACTGCCTATTTGTTGATAGGATTGCTGATGCAATTTTTGATATTGTTTGTGTTCAAATTTACGTATTTGCAATATAAAGCTGTTATGTGAATGTGTATGTGATTGTATAGAGAATGACGATAGTGGATCCAATAAAATCAACCTTTGTTTTGATTTACCACACGGTAGAAGTGTTCACCCTTTACAGAAAAGGCGGCGACTGTTCGGCCTCATCATTGGACATTGATTCCCCTGTGGCTATTGGCCTGTCTCTAACCTTCCCTGTAATTAAAAAACCTTCCCATTTTAGGGAAGGTTACTGAACGGGTGGTGGCTCGTCAGCTTCAGGCACATCTGGATGCCAGAGGATTCCTGGACCCTTTGCAGCCTGGTTTCTGTCTTGGGTGTGGCACGGAGACCGCACTTGTGACCTTGGTCACAACCTTCACCTGGAGTTAGACCGGGGAAATTCTACCCTGTTGATTTTTATTGGATCTTTCAGCAGCTTGGGATCCCGCTGATCATGAGGTGTTGTTGACTCGCCTGCGGGACCTGGTTGGAGTGGGTGGTTCTGCTCTTTCTTGGCCGGGAGGTCTCAGTGGGTGGTGGTTGGCGATTGCTCATCATCTCCTTGGAATCTCCCTTGTGGGGTCCCGCAGGGTTCTATTATGTCCCCCCTCTTGTTCAATGTGTATACGCAGCCTCTGGGCAAGGTCATTCCGAGGTTTGGGGTGCGATGCCATCAGTATGCTGACACCCAGTGCTACCTCTCCTTTTCATCCAACCCAGATGCGTAACAGGCCGTTACAGATTAATCCATACCAAACTGCAACGTGCCCTGACAGTTATGGATCCAGATTTATGGATTCACATTTTCCACCACAACCCCCCTTCCATGGGGCCCTGGGTTGCACCTGCCAGCCTCGGAGGGCTTGATTGAAGTGCTGCTGCTGCGGGGGCTCCAGTAGGCTCCCTCGCTGCCGTGTGCTCCCTGCTCTGGATTGCACATCTGTAAAATGGCCACCGGACCCATTTTGTACAGTCACAAAATGGTCACGACCCTCAACCAAAAGGGTGGCAGCTAAAATGACGTCACTAGGGATGGGAGTACGGACCAATTTCCCATTGACTTCAGTGGGAAAATCCAAATCCTAAAATTCAAATCTGTAATTAATCCAAATGTTTTAAATCAGAATTCATAATTAATCTGAATCTGAAAATCCATCCATACTTCCATCCCATACGTACTGAGAGCCCCAGTGGGATCTCAACACACGGGCCCCTGTATGATTGCACAGTCTGCTCTGTTCTGAAATTGGCTCTGTAAACATGCATGTGCACACGCTTACATACATCTTTACATGTTACAAATAAACCCATGTTGAATTGTTGCCTGGGGCTTTTAGTGGGATCACTATAAATGGTGGAGTGTGAAAGTGTCCTATCTAAAGTTACTTTTGCAATTTAAAAACCCCCACTGACTCTCACTGAGTATTGCCCTTAGGGAACCAGGTAATTGCTGTCCAGAATGGTTTGTTTCAAACTTCCATTGATGGAGACTCCACAACCTCCTTGGCAACTTATTCTACTGCCCAACTATGGTCAACAGTTTGAAATAGAGCTGAAACAGGCAGCAGATATTGGTATTATTATTGGTGGTATTTGCAATTTTGGTATAATTAATCTTGGTATTGGTATAATCATCGGTATTATTTGAATTTTTGGGTAGCGATCCAAATAATTCCTGCAACCAAAACAAGTATTTGCATACCTGTTGTTTTTTTTTTGGGGGGGGGGAATTCCATTTTGGGGAGGGGGGTTGGTTCAGGTGTTTTGATCCTTTCGGAATTTCAGATATGCCATGTTCTGCAAATGTACATGCCCATTAGTGCTAATGTTGTTGAAATGACAAATGAAATATCGAAATGACAAAAAAACGCAAAATAACAGAACAAGAAAGAAAAGAAAAGAAAAGAACCAAAATGAATACCCAGCAAAATGAAATCGGGTTACAGTTATTAACTGCTTTGCCATTTTCAGTTCAGATAGGATAAATTTAACGAGTTTTCCCCAGTGCGATGAATATGCATTTCAGCTCTTGTCTGAAAGTTTTTCCTTGATATTTATCTTAAATCCATCTCCCTTTAGTTCCGGCCCATTACCTCTTGCACTCTCCTCTGCGTCCGTGGAAAAACAGCCGATCATATTAATAAAGCACCAATTCCATCCAAGTGCCAAGTTCCACTGTGACATTGCAGCTCTTACTCCAAATGCCTCTGGTGTCTTTTGGGGCGGAGGATGGGCTACGGCATTTATTTTAAAATATACAGCACGTTTTTGGTTTAGCGGTTACCTTGTCATGCTGCCCTTTCACCTTCATATGTGTTTATTATGTGAACAACCATGAAGAAAAGGATCCTTATCTGGTTTAATGAGGCGCTTTTTTTTACCTCCTTGGTTCTAACTAGCCAGACCTCCAGGACTGTCCCTGAGTGACAACTGCCAAATATACTTAACTTCTTAATTATATAATGGAAAAATGGCCTTGAACTGTATCACCGGCTCTGAGATATTAATTATAAATGCAGACTCGGTGATTAACATTTTGAACTTGATTTGGGAGAGTGACCTATGAAATGAAATGCATTCAGGTGCTGTTAAAGATATGCAAATTCCATCCACTTCTTCCCACCTGGCCGGCTGGATAATAACACCTTATCTTTCTATCCCGTTCTTAATGAGATATATGTTCTATTAAAGTGGGCATCAAGCGATGTTTATTGAATCTTCCCTCCCGCAATATGGCACTTTCTAGTTCTCTCCCATTTAGTAAAATTAATCAACATCTGTGCTCCTTATGTTTATCATTCTTTCCTTCCCATTCAGTTCAGCAGGTTAATGAGTGCACAACTGCAGCAAAAAACTGACGGAATTTGGTATAGAATAAAAGAGGAAGTAATAGTTAATTCAATCAAAAGTATAACCCTTGGAAATGTTATGGCTATATTAAGGCGTGTAAAGCTATAAATAACCTGATATTTAACGTCTTTCTTTCTCACAGCGTGGTGATCCATATGGGCTCTGTGAAACTTCAATAGCTCCTAACTGGTTGCACTGCGATTTCGGCATGAAGGCCCAATTTATCAAAATAAACCCTTTCTGAAGCACTGTCTTGTGTTTTCCAAAGGCTCCCATCCAGCCAATGATGAAGTCAATGGAAAGGCTCCCAATGACTAAAGAGAGATAAATCAGGCCCTAATTAAAGAATTTATGCAAGAAGAGTTGATTTTCAAATGCAAGGCTGTATGTTGAATCTGAAATGGGCAGCTCCCTTTCTACCTCTGGAAATACCCGCATTGTCAAGTACCGTCTTGGGTACTCAGTGGGCTACCTGGTAACTGATTGGGTCTCTGGATACCTGAAAAACTAGTAATTTCTAGTACTAATTTTTTTTAATTTTCTGGTTACGGATCAGTAAATTGGGACAAAAAAAATATCAGAACTGTAAGTTGACATTCCAGGACATGTGGTAATCGAATCTGGTCAAAATTGGGTACCGATCGATACCTGATATTTTCAAGTGGATTCAGATACTGGAAATTTGATGGGTATACCTGAAATGGGTATTAGTTTCAGGTCAACTATACGTGCATGCCTCATTCCTTCTTATTTTCCTCTATGGATATGGGAATCTTTATCGATCCTTAGAACACTTGACATGTCTCAGGAGTTGCTCAGCGCCTTTCAGGATCAGGCCCTTCTTTTGCCCATAAATTTGTTCTAATTCTTACAATAATGAGAATCCAGAGAGATTGTGGTTGCCATGTTGGTCCCAAGTGACAGAGGTGGAGACAAAGTGGTTCGAATGATCTCTTTTACTGGACCAACTGCTGTTGAAATGTGCAGGCTTTCGGGTCCCACAGAGCCTTTCCCTCAGGCAGGTAGGAGAAGCTCCTTACCTCTTCCCTCCCCTTTTCCATGACATTATATATTGCCACTGTACTTTGCTCAAACCTTTAGTTCAGTTCAGTTCTGACTCCTACTTGCCTGAGGAAGGACCCTGTGAGGTCCGAAAGGTTGCACATTTCCACCAACAACAGTTGGTCCAAGAAAAGATATCATTTGAACCACTTTGTCTCCAATAATAAGGAGGTCACTAGATGCAACCCAAAACCCCGAAGAGCCCGCTGAGTAAGGATCTGCGAACGTGGTTCGGAAGTTCGGCGTTTGGACCGAACTCGGTCCGTTTGGACGACCGAACCAAATGTCCAAACCGAACCCCAACAGACCGAACCTGAACTCAATCTGAACTTGGAAACGACCAAACAGTTCGGACATGTTCGGGTGGGTTCGGCGGCATTTGAGCAGGAAAAACGTGACTGGAAGGCCCAGGGAGGGGGAGGCAGCTGAGGAGCAGACTTCCTGGCACGAGGGGTGGAGAGGCTTGGAGTAGCAGCCAGCCTGCTGAATCACCATTCCTTTTCTCCTCAGACCACTGGCTTCACAGTCTGCGATTGGACACGAGGGAAGGTGGGGCTAGGCTGCACAGAGCCAATGGGGCTTGTGGTAAGGCGGGCGCAGCAAGTAATAAAAGTCATTGCCCTCCCCCCTTCCAACACCTTCTGAGCTAGCCACTGACCCTATCAGCAGGCGTTTTCAGAATTCTCCCTCTCCCAACAGTTTGTGTTCCTAATCCATTGCCATCCTCCTCCTATTTCACCCATCCCACACATTTACCTCCCTAGTATCATTTATTTAGATTAGATTAGATTAGATAAAACAGAGTTAGGCATTATTTTTATTTTTTTGTACCCATCCCTGTGTTCTTTCTCCCTAACTTCCATTGAATCCTCCCCTTCCTCCCTGTATATATTCCATCCCTGATTCCCTTCCCCTGTTTTTGGATTTATTTAGAGTAGGATTAGATTGATTTAGCTTTCATTTCAGTTTTGTACCCCTCACTGTGTTGTTTGGTGTGAGCTGTCTGTATTCCCCCCGATCCCTGTGTGTGCGCGCGCACGCGCGTGTGTGTGTGTATGTGTATATATATATATATATATATATATATATATATATATATATATATATATATATATTAGATAGTTACTATAGATAGATAGTTGTAGGAGTTAGCTTAGTTATAGAGATAGATAGAGACAGTGCGTAGTGATTCAGTTTTATAGTGTGTTTGTAGGACTAGGCCTTTGTAGTTATTAGATATTCCATTTAGTTCCATAGGTTTTAGAATAGTTAATAGCAGTTAGACTTAGTTTAGATATATATAATATTAGGCTGGACCTCTTCCTCCTCTACCTCCACCTTCACCTTCCTCATTTTCTTTTTTCCTCCATCATCCTCCACCAAGCAACCTACAACCAAACCTCAATCACAACCAACCTCAACCAGATCAAAGCAAGCCACACAGCCACAACACACACACACTTACTTACACACACACACAAGCTCCACACGCTCTCTCTCCACACAAGGGACCAAATGATACCGATACCTAACTCTGCCGAACGTTCAGCCGAACTAAACCCCACCGAACCGAATCCGAACTCGATTTCCAGACCGAATAACCGAACCTGAATTTCGTTCCTGAACCAAACAGCTGAACATCCGAACCGCACTCTGTTCGTACCATCCCTACCACTGAGCGTGCATGAGCACACATCACTGTGCAGTTTGCATGCATGCTGTTGGCCCCATGCTGGGGGTGCACATAGCTTGCACGGGCCACATGTGTGGCACACGCCAGTCTGCGGGGCTTGTGATCAGTTCCACCGCCCACTGATGGCCTGATCCACAGCCGTTTGCCATTTATTATTTATTATTATTATTATTATTATTATTAACCTTTCCTTTGATTTCAATGGGTTTTGGGTCCAAGGCATATGAGGCCCCCAAAAGCTTTAAACAAAATTAATACATTAATAAGAAGATATCCAGAGACCCATGTTCAATGCATTTTCTCAATTGCTGTCAATGCTTATGAGGCAAGACTTCAGGAGTTGAATCTACTGAATTTACAGAGGGAAAAAAAGGGAGAAGAAGTAATTAGCTAAGTGCGCTTGATCACTGACACTTGCATGTACTCTTCAATCTTGCAGACATGGGCATAAGACAATTCGGTGGCTAGAATTCGGTGTTAGACAAATCCACCCACAAGTCAAGGCACCACTTCCGAGCAAGAGGGTAATTAAATGCTGGAGCTCCTTTCCAGTGCTTGCTGCTGCATGAAGTCTTTAAGTCAAGAATGGACTTCTTTCTAAATTCCATCCATGGCCTGTGTATGGTTGGTCAGAGAGTTGAAGACCGTGATGGTTCTGCAGAATCATAGAATTGCAAGGTTGGAAGGTACCCCAGGCGCAATCTAGTCCAACCGCCTGCTCCAAGGTAGGACACCTCCTGTCTGCAGCATCACAGACAGATGCTTTTCCAGCCACCGTTTGAAAACATCCAATAAAGCCAATTTCACAACCTATTCCTGTTCTATAGCTCTTTCAGTGTTTGAAGTGCTTCACCATCCCTACCTTGTTCACATTCACATGTGAGGCAGGCCGTTATCATTCCCATTTTACAGGTGCGGAACTGAGGCTAAGAGAGAGTGACTTGCCCAAAACAATTTCCTACACTTAGGAATTCATTCTGGCTTTAAAAAATAAAAAACTAGTAATCTTATTTCATCCTCCAAACTCTTTGCAAACAATTAAATAACTGTTGCAAAAGCTGAAAGGATAGACTTTTCCAGCAACGGACAGGGCTCGGGGCACAAAGCCCTCACTATTGTTAACTCTCCCCTAAGTATTGATAGGTAAGGTCCAAGGAACCCATTCCATCAATAACCCAGGCTGCCGGTTCACATCCATCAGCATCAAATATTAATAGACACATGAGGGCCGGCACATTCATCTTCCTTGTTGTCAGTCAATAATATGCCTTGTTTCTCCTTCTCGAGTGAGGTGGAGATTTCCTTCCTCCACAGAACTGCTCTTGTAAAATTGCTGGGGAAAAGAGCTTGGAAGCCTTAGGTGTTACTGCAACCACATGTTTGGATTCCTTAAAGATATTGGTACGTTGCCTAGATTCCCAACAGCTGTAGCCATGTGTGCGAGACCGCTCTTTTCAGTACTCTTTGTCTTTTAGCAATGACTTTCCCTGATTCAAAACCTACTGAAATCAGTGCAAAAAAACACCCCAAGCTTCAAAGAGGCTTTGAATTGGGTCCTTCATCCTAGCCAGCACCATTTCGATAAAAAATAAAAGTGAACACTGGGATTCAGAATTACGACTCCGACTCCGCAATGGGAAATGGCAAAGCAAGGGGTCATGATCCTCACTGGCCCCTTTGTGCCTTTGAACTTTCAAGTGGCAAGGTATTAAACTTTAATGAGCGTCTAAATCTGCCAGGAAGGTTCGCATTGCAGGGCCAGATTCGGCTGCCCTGGAAGTCAGCGGCAAAACAGGGAGGCGGGGGGAACCAATTTTTTATGACTGCTGCAATGCAAACAGAGTCGTTATCAAACCTGGCCTTAAGTTGACATTATAAAAGCCGAAGTAACAGTTTTCTGAAAGCGCCCTGATGGTTTAATCCAACAAGACTCTAAACCCCAACTCTTGGGGACATGTTGGAATGGCCTGTCCCTCAAGACAGGGACCCCAGTAAACCATCCTGGAAGCATGGCTATTTTGATATTTTAAAGAGAAGAGAGATGCACAGAAGACTTTGTTTGCATTGTGCAAATTAGATGTGCAGCTCCCATCAACAACAACAGGGGATGGAAAGTTTACAAAATGGATGAAACGGCTTCAGAAAGACATGGGCAGAGCAATATGCACATAGCGATAAACAGATCCGAGCGACAAAGTATGGGTGCTGTTTGTGCCAGGAATCTGTGTCTCTAGATAAGCTGATTTACTCTAGAAAAGTACGTATTTATACATACGTACAAAACATGTGCTGGTATAGGGGATCTGTGCACTGGTGCTGATCTGAGATACCCTTCTGTATATTTACTTATTTCATTCTGACATTCACGATTAACCCAACTACACACATTCCCTCAAGGTAAACATATGGTATTCAGCTACATGAACTGGTGGAACAGACTAATTTCCCTAATGGCATTCCAGTGGAAATTAACGGGTTCTTCTTGGGGACATTAGCAGCGATATGGAACTTTGAACTTCTTTTTTTCCATCCGCTCTCTCCTCCACCCCAGACAAGAGCAATTTATTCATGACCTTATGATAGAACATCTTTAGTTTTCCAGACATAATGATGTCCTCTGGTGAAATTCCTTTCCACTCGGGGTGCTGCTAATTACTCCCTGCAGATGCTATTATTGGTACTAATGATAAAATGCAGGAGGAAAAAAAGGTTGGCGGAAAAACCGCCACAAGGATCTTGTTATATGAGCATAATCCAGGCTTGAGGTTTGCAGATCCACATTGTTGCAGAGGATTGACATATTCCCCTTTTCTGAGCACATGTTATAGGATGTAGCTGTGCCAGATAAAATGTATATCTACATGTTGCATTAATTACACACTGCATTATTTCAATGATTGCTTTATTCTTGCTATTTTTTGATTGACTGTCTTGATTGGCTGTTTTCAAACAGACATTTATACTCAGAATGGTTTGAAACAGCCCTGCCATATTCAAAAAAGAGTTTCAAGATACTGGAATGGCTGGTGAAAGTCCAATTAAAAATTCTGATCAATCAGAATTTTGTTCGTTCATTTGCAGATGCACAAAATGATGCATGGATGTTTTGTGCAGGCACAAAATGGTGGCATTGTACTGCAGATGTACAAAATGGCAGTGGCTATAAGGCTTCACCTTCTGGTGCATGCACAAACAAACCAACAGAATTCCAATTGGTCCAAAAAACAAAAATTGGAATAATCATCTGTTCCAATTTTCATTCCGTTTGGACTGAACCAACTGGATCTGTCAAAAATGGAATCCAGTCAGAAATGGTATTTCACCCCTAATTTTTACTTGTGAAAGACTGTTGGATTTATGGACCAACACTTCCTCTGGCATTAAAAGAGTTTCCACGTGAAGGGCCACGAACACTTCTCCAAATCTGCCCTTTTCTGAGATCACATTTCTCCAAGTCTATTTAATATTAGATCCCTCCACCAAATCTAAATTCACTGGTGCTAGTTCAGCTGTGGTGCGGGTGCTTTTGGAAGTAGATGTGGCATGCTGCTTTCTCTTCTATAGGGTTCCTCTTTAGCCCCTTGTGTACAAGCTAAGAACATAAGAACTGCCATACTGGGTCAGAGTCAGACCAATGGTTCATTGAGTCCAGTATCCTGTCTCCATCAGTGGCCATTCTCAGTCACTTCAGAGAAGTACCCAACAGGTCATAATGGAGTGAAATTATATCTAGGGCTGAAACAAATATCTGCCTCGGAGAATGACCGTGATGATTTTAGGCTATTTGTTAAATTTGGGCCGAAGCGCATACAAAATGCTCTTTGCTCCCTGCTTCATCCACTAGAATTTGTATATCCATTTGGAATACTTTGGTTGTGGTATTTTCTTTGGTTGCTTTGTCCATGTGGGTATTTTTTTGGGGTGGTGGTATTTGTTATTTAGATATTCAGTTCAGTTGTGCTATTGACCAAAGTGACTGAAACACCCAAAATGAAATACCAAAGTGAACAAAATAACACACAAAAAAAACAACTGCAAAGTAACGGATATGTCAATTTCATTTCCATAGGCGAATATAATTCAAATATTGGGAGGACTGTCCGGGAATGCAAATTATAGTCATGAATACAAAACTACTAATTTGTTTTAGTTCCAGCTAAGTCGACTCACACCAACTTACCAAAAGTGTAACTACCTAGCACTGGGTTCACCTCTGAATTTGTCACATGGCCATTTGTGCAATTATATTGTAATAAATGCAGAGTTCAAATGTAGGCTTCCTGCAATTATCTGGTGTATTGTAGCAAGCATAACCCTCCCTCCACAATCCCTTAAAAGCTTGATTTGAAATCAAGAATGAATAAGTAACCCCTCCCTCCCCAAACACCTCAATATATAGGAGATAGGCAATAAATCTTAGATACATGTTCATAAAATTGCCATAGCAGAATAGGGAAGTAATGTTTACTTTTTTAATGGTGGAACAGCTAAACCCTGTGTGCAGGAGAAACAGAGAGAACTGAATGTGTTGTGGGAAGGAGAGGGTGGAATTTACAACAAAGCAACACCTTCTTGGTGCTTCCCAAGGCTTTTATTATCAAGTCTGGATGGAAAGCACATCTAGTGTGCTCCTGCGCATCAGAGCCCCCAATGCTGAATATTTTGTGTGTCTGACTCAGTTGGATTTTCTTGGGCTAAGTAGTACCTAACCCCACAAGCAACCCTCTGCAAATTCTCAGGTCTGGGCAGGTGGTGCTCTAATAGCTTGTGCAATTTACTCAGATGCTACCAAAACACTTAAGCACATACTTAACTTTAAACTGGGAATACTACTTTGCTTAAAGTTAAGCATATGCTTAAATATTCTGCAGGATCAAGAATGGAGTACTCATCCGATTATAGCATCAATCTTTAAAGCTACCTTTCTGTTTCTTTGACTGGGGCCACTGGCCACCCCAAGCATAATTTACAGCAGCCTAAGGGCTTTTCTAAGTTACGTTAGCACTAATGTTCCCATGGGCCCTCATCTGCTCTCTGTGAAACACAAGGCACAAGACTACACCTTCGTCATGCCTAACCCCAATAATACCCTTCCATGAGAGGTGGAGCCTACACAGAACCAAGCAGCTGGGGAAAAGAGGCTGAGGATCTAGTTTTGGGGGGCTTCTTTTAGGGTTCTGCACTATTCACTGGGTGTAATCCACAAAATGAGCAGAGCAGGCACACAAGAGTAGGAGCTCCCTTTGATGCAAGCAGGGAGACACAATAGCAGTTTGTGAAAAGATGCCAACACAGGAAAGCTGCATCAGCAGTACACTACTTAAGGGATAATAGGTAGGCACAACCGCTTCACAGGTAGGGAAGGGCTATTCGTTTCAATACAAGCCATGTGGTGTCTGGAGTTGGTGGCTTCTCAACTCCAATTTACAACTGCTGTGACTCAGAGTAAGTGTGGCAGAATCAATCTACCTTTGTGTGACTTTCCCCCCTTCCTGTTATCAATAGCTGCCCAAAATCACACAAACTTCCAATGCAAATCATTTTTTTTAACAGTCTCATTTTGACAGGGATGTTGAAAAACTAGAGAAGGGGCAGTGAGGAGCTACAAGAACGATTTGAGGATCAGAAAAATGAGCCCCACAGAGAGAGAGAGCTCAAATGGTTTGGTTTATCAAAAAGGTGACTAAAAATTGGCTTGATTGCAGAGTATAAGGACTGCCACTGGCCTATTTCATCTGCCACTGCCTATTTAATCTGGCAGACAAACTCATCACAAGAATCCAGGTCTGGAAATTAAATCTGGACAAACTCAAATGAGAAAGAAGGCCTCATTTATTAACAGTGAGGTTGATTACCGCTGCCAGGGAATGGATCATACCAACAAGGAAAGGTGCGGTAGAGTCTCCCTCATTTCCCATTTTCAAATCCAAGACTGAGTGCCCTTCCTGACATGGCTGATATAAAAATAGGGTTTAGCCAACCTGTTTGATAACTGGAAATAATTCAATTGGTTTGTCTCATACGAGACTCAGGTCAGACTAGAATATCTCATCTCAAAGGTCTTTCTGGGCCTTTACATCTGTGCACGAAAACAATGGGCTCAATTCTGATCTCAGTGTGAAACCAGAATTTGATCCAGCAGCAGATTTAAAACAAACAAAAGGAAGTACTTTCCCGCTCAATATACAATTCACTTGTATTAGCTGGAACTTGTTGCCAGGGCATGTTGCTAAGGCCAGTAACATATATGGGTTTAATAACAAATTGGATATGTTTTTGGAGGGCAGGTCCATAAATGGCAATTAGTCAAGATGTAACCTCTGACTGTTGGGAACTGGGAGTGCGTGGCAGGGAATGGATCCTTCCATTATGACCTGTTGGGTACTTCTGTGAAGTGACGGAGACAGGATACTGCGCTGGATGGACCATTGGGCTGACCCAGTACGACACTTCTTATGTTCTTATCAGTACTCTTCATTCATGTAATTCCTCACACCCAAACTGCACAGACATGGACACCCAACAAAATGGATGAAGTTCTTAACAGAGAGAAAAGGTTATATCTTATGCCAGTTTAAAGCAGGTGAGCTCTCGCCTGTGGTTATTTGAAAGCTACTTAAGGGGCAGGATGGGGAGAGGGCTTTCAAAGACAAGAAGAGTGACCTACAGGCATCTAATTTCCATTAAAAAGCAGGGGAAGCTGGTGCTTTTGTCTTTGCCCTTCCATGCCTTAAAGGCTCGACTGATGAAAGCTTCAGTATCAGGCAGACAAGCCTCTAACAGCTCAATGTTTTAACAAAGGCTGTGGCAAGTGAAAGAGATCAGCCTGCACCTCTGCTGTTTACAAGGAGTCAGCACTTTACCACATTATTGAAACCAAAAAACACACAATGACCTAAAGGGCCCCTTTAAAAAAAAATGGAGATTTCCCCAGGAAGATAGGGGATGCCACCTCAGAGGATAGCCTCCCACAGCTGGCCTCCAATCGAACGGGAAACAAATATAATATTCATACACAAAACAAATATATTCATGCAGGATGGGGGCGTCAGTTAAATCACGTTGGTGTTCAGAGTCCAGACCAGGCGAGATCTATTTGTCACTTAAGGCTAGTATGGTGAGACAAACTCTCAGCGCTGTCCATGTGTCCCGCCCCCTGAAGAATGTCATGTCATGACAATGCTCTGAAGGAGCCATGGCCCTGCTGGGAAGGGCTAGGAGAGCCCCTTGGTGGTGGCCCTTTTGGCCTCCCCGGCCCCCTTTTGGCCATTGCTTCTGGGAAGGTAGCAACGAGTCACTGCAGTTAGCGACGGTTGCTGGTGCTGAACGTGGCGGCCCATCTCGCCATGAGCACGTTACACCGGTGCTCCGTTCTCGGCACTGGCTGCCGATAGTCTTCAGGGCCCAATTCANGTGACTTCGCAGACACTATGAGGGCAGCAAGGGACTCCTTCCTTGCTGTCCTCATAGCCTCAACATAGGACCACAAATGGGTCCTATGGAGAAGTCGGTCGGAGTCAGATTGAGTCCGATGCCAGCATTGCTCCAGCCTCCTGCCTACTTGTTTCATACACCGCAGCCCCTCGGTAAACCAAGGGGCCCTGCAGTGACAAGACCGAGGCAGAGGGCGTCTCGGAGTCACCCTGTCAATGGCCTCCTCCAGGAAGCTGTGCAAATGCTGGACCAGCTCATCGACAGAGTGACCGTCCAGGTCCAGGAGTAACTCCCTCAGGACCTCTTGGAACCACTGGGGTTCCATCAGCCTCCAAGGGCGGACCATCCTAACTGGTCCCTTCCCCCTCTGGAGGGGGTGCGCTAGAAGACTGATCTGAAGGAGATAATTGTCCATCCATGACAAGGGCACCACCCTAACTTCCCCACAACCGGACCCCCTGCCTCAAGGCCAGAACTGAAGATCAGGTCGAGGGTGTGCCCCCCCACGTGGGTCGGGCAGATAACCTCCTGGGGCAAATCCATGGTTGCCACGGCGGCCATGAACTCTCGCTCCGCCCCGACAAGGCCGGCATCGGCGTGAATGTTGAAGTCCCCCAGAACCAAGAACCTAGAGGAGGCCAGCACCACCTCCGAGGCCAGCTCTCCTAGAGCAGTAAGGGATGCCGCCGGACAGGAAGGGGCCCGGTATACCAGCAGAACCCCTAGCTTGCCCCCAGTCAAATCGAACACCACGTGATACCCACAATCCCCACAATCTCCTGGACTGGATACCTCCTAACTGGCCAGTCCTCTCTAAAAATAATAGCTACACCACCTTCCCGGCCATCCGTGCGGGGCTGATGCTGCACGGCATACCCGGCTGGAACGAGATCGGCCAAAGTTGCACCGGCCAACTCGTCCAGCCAGGTCTCCGTAATACATGCGAGGTCCACAGCCCCATCCGAGATCAAATCCCGGACAATTGGGGCCTTGTTCACAACGGACCTCGCATTTAGCAGCAGCAACCCCCCACGTATGGACCTTGGACCTGGCTCCTCCCTCTCCCTCAGCGGGGGGATGGCAACCTGCACCTCCCTCAGGTACCCCAATCCCCTAGGGGCGTGTACCATTCAACCCCTTGGACCATACCGTCCTCGCCCCAGAACCACCCCAATAGCCGCACCCTCCCCTCCGTCCACCAAAACCTGGCCCCCCAAACCTGGCTGTTTAAGATCTGGGTGAGTGATTTAGACACACAGAAAGTTCAGGATGTAACAGCAAACATGCAGGAGAAATGTGTGTGTAAAAACGCCGAGTGTGTAGAGCTCCAGCTTAACCAACGTATCGCTAGGAGCTCTCCAGGGTACTGACTGGGAGCCAGATGAGGACTGAGGCCTAAAGATATATATGGGCTACTTGTACGTACGGGAACACTACACTATGGCAAATGAACTGAGCAAGAATTGAGGTGTTTGCCTTTGCTTTCGCAGCCTCAGGGAAGGTGGGAACACTACTATTTTCTGAAATGTCCCCAAAGGTGTGGCCGTTGCACCGATCCACCCTCTGTACTTGTAAAAGGGGGCGGGGGGGAGAGAAATGCCATCACTGGCTTCCTGCAGGGCCTAAGGGAGAGCAGGAGAGGACTTTGGTTGACTGCCCCCCCCCCCCCATGAACATAGGGACCACCTTGCAAAGAGAAGGCTGACCTCCCTCTTGCCTTGCCCCAGTATGTCTGGCTGACAGTAAGATACACTCAGCAGGAGGGCACAGTGCAAGCAACCAGGATCTAGAAAGATAAGATGCTCAGTTTTTATAGTTCCTCCCAGCCCCTTCATATGCATGTATGGCCTGTTCAGGACCCTGAGGGGTTAATTACTCAACTGCTGCTGCAGTCTCCATACTTGGACCCTCGGTGGCTACAGCTTCTTCCATTCCGAGACCCGCAGGGCTAAAATTGTCCTGCATAGGAAGCCAGGTGCCCAGAGCTGAACAGGAGCCTAGAAACCTTCCATGCTTTACTTCTCTCTGGATATCTGATGGGCCAAGCTTGACCCTGGTTGGGACAGGCCATATCAACCAGGTCTCCTGCTTGCCCTCTTCCTGTGCAACAGTTTATATGGCTCGCTCTGCCTCCTTCTTATCTGCCTTGTGCTGCACCTTTCCCCCTAATTCCATTCCCTGCCCTTGCCTGCCCTCATCTTCCCAGCCTGCACGTAGCTCCCAATTCTTGTCTCAACTGACCTCTGCCCTGCCTTGGTTCCACTGCTGCTCCTTGCCTGTGTCTCTCCGAGACCCTGATTCTTGTCTCACCTGACCTCTGTCTTGTTCTGGTTCCACTGCTGTTCCTAACATGCATCACTCCCTGATTCTCCTCTGGACTGCTTCCTTGGCTCTCAACTCTCTATGGACTGCACCTTGGCACCGTCTCTGGTTTGGCCTTCTGTTATGTTCACCCTGTTGGACCTGGCCTCAGTTCTTGATCCAGTGGCCCAAATCCTGATGCTACCTAGTGACACTTCCTCTTGCGTTCACCGAAATGGACCTGACCGTTGGCTTCTGACCCTCCAGTTTATGTCCAGAAATGACCCCAACTCTAATGGATCTTGATGATTTTCCTGAAACTACAACCGCTGTCCATGAACCTGTCCTTACCACCCCAGGCTATGCAGGAAAGGAGGACCATCAACCTATTTCTATTTGCTCAGGAGTGGAGAGTGACAGCAAGAGTGGGGCATGGTGGGAAGGGAGCTTGAAGCTCAACTTGAGAAAAATCTGGCAGGTTACGGGTTGTTAGAGGATTTACCCTGACATCCCCTCTCCACTGCTCTCCCAAGGGCCTGAATGCAATGGACAGTTAGATATGCATGTGTGTACACACACAGACACACACACACACACACCAGAATCTAGAAGACATTCCAGTGCCCTAAGAACATGCAAATATGTTGGGAGTTTGCACGTACCTGCACCTAACTCAAAAGGATAAAATCTAGTCCTCAGAGAACAGAGTTAAATGGAAAATGAAATGAAAGACTAACCAGTAACTTAAATTCCATTGTTGTGTGGTTTCAGCAATGCCTGGCATTTTCAATTTAGAACCTGGACTACAAAGAAAATCAGCTTCCCGCTCTTGATATGCAAAGAGCCGTCTGTGTTTAAGGTGGCGCCGTCGATGAAGAGATATAAATTTAGAAGCTTAATAGATGAAGAGGAAACAAGGCAAACAGTATATTTTCCCTGTGAAATTCAGATGAAATAAACCCAGTCTGGAGTTAGACATTGAGCCCCTCTGGTCGTGAATGAGGCTACAGAAAACGGAAATGCAATCTGACATAGCCACATTGCCAATTAAGGGTAAAACAGAGGCAATATGTCAACGCGTAATAAAGAGAGAGGCATTCGGGGTTTCTTACATGAGGCTGGTTCCAGTGGAGCCACTTACAAAACTTCGGAGTGCTGAAGTAAATAAAGCTACGGTGGCATTGGAGAGCTAGAGGAGAAGTAAATAAAAGAATAAATAGGAAGGGAGCTGAGGCTCGACTGCTGTTCTTCTCTGATTATACACATAGCGTGTAACTGAACAAGGGCTAAAGGAACAGAAAGAATCAACAAGGCTGGAGTTGGCATGCGGGCGCAGATGCAAAGGAGTAACGGCTGCCCTGGATCCTTTCCAAAGCAGCCTCTGCTGGCGCAGGATGCGGCACCGATGAAGGGTGGTTGGCTCTCTGTGGCACAGCCTCCCAGAGGGGGAAGAGTGAGGTTGTGCAACAGTCTGACCCTCAGGGCACGCCTTAGAATTTGTGGGGCCCTTGGTGGCCCTGTCTCCTCGGGAGCACCCTCCATGGGGCCTTAAGAATTGAACCAAAACAAGTACCGACAAAAATGGGTAAACCCACTGAATTGTTGGTACTTGACTAGACTCACCACCTTCGGGTGCCAATTGGTGCCCAATTAGTGCTAGGCCTGAAACGACAAATTGCAGCGAATGCCGTTTCCGTTGGAAACAGGTCATTCGCCTTCATTAGCGTAAAGTGGAAACTTACTGGCTTTCCCCCCGTTTTTGCCATTTGCTGTTATTTTTCGCCAGTTGAACAGAGCTGCTCTAAGGCTGATCTCAAGCCCCATGTGCACCCTTGGGGGCTGTGGAGATGCAAACGTGCCAGCTAAGCACCGGGGAAGTGCTGGACATTGCCGTAAAAGTGCTCTAGGGTGACACGGCAGAATATGACCTAGCAAGCGAGACCCCTTTGGCTGGAGAGATGAGAACCAAATGCAGTAAAGCAGGGGGCTAAAAGAGACTGAGAACCATTGGGAGAGGCAGTCGTCATCGCTGCAAATGGAGCAGAGCCACCACCGCTGTCTGTCAAGTTCACGGAATATTCTAGAGCAGGACACACCTGTGCAAAAGCACACACCAACAAGAGCCTGAGCGTGTTCAGTTCAGGGACCCCTCACTGTGTCCTGCACCAATGCCCCATGTGAATGCTGCACTGGGGCGGTTGCAACGGATCTGGTAGAAAGGCCTAATTGGCCAGTAGGAGCTGCAGCGGGGAGAATGCTGACAAAGCCTTAATCGAGAGCCAGAACCTGGTCCTTTGGGAATAAAAAACAGGAAAGGAACCATGAGAGTCAAAAAGCTTGGAGAAAGATAGCTGGTGACCCCCTCATTACCCCTTGTGAGGAGTTTGGCTGCATGATGCCTTGTCCTGTTTTGGAGTTAGGGGAACACATTTCCTTTTTTTGATTGGTAAGTGACTAAACGGCGCCTGTCCAACATCTTTTGAAATCCCTTTGCAGAGGGCCATTGCTGAGTTCTCTGTACTGGCTCTGAGCTGGAGAAGCCATGGATTCCCTGTACAATGAGAGCTGAAGGAAGCGGGGGAGGACAGGATGGAGGGGTGAGAACAGGAGAACTGGCACTTTACTGGTCATTTGTGTAGGTGCACTGGCATGGGGCGCTCGATCGGGGCTTTGCATAGAGATCACCCACCCCTCAGATCTGGTAAGTCCCCCAGAGACCTTTGAGGCCCATAAAGGGGAGCCAAGGGACTTTGTAAAAAGCAGTAGGCAAAGCACTTGGAAAGGTCCAACGTTTTGAGGAAGAGAGACAAGAAGCTTTCCCATTGCGCTCTCCTTTCTAAGTATAGGACCTTGAGTCAGGAAAGCTTTTCCTCCTGCCATTGTGATTCAGCCAGACCTGGCTATCCCTTGAGTGATGCCTCGCCGGCGTGGCAAAGGCGCCCTTTCTACCGCAATCCTCACGACGGCCAGCCATTCCCATTGGCTAAGGAGCCATGGGTTTGGAATAACAACGGGGGCAAGAAGAAAATGAACGTTCCTTGTGCCATTAGGTAGCTTGTGAAATGTGACTGGGAGACGCTGTTTTTGTTGCCTGCAATACGCCACTTAATTGGACAACCACTGTGCCGTGAAACCTCTCACCCTCCCTCCTGCAGCACGTCAAATTTATGCCGGTGATTGGTAACAAAAACAGCCCAGATAAAATAGTTGAATTTATTTTATAAATGAAAAGGGCTGTTAACAAAGGGGGGTAAGCGATATGCTCGGTAAATCAAGGATAAAAGCTCAGAGACTCTATTGAAGATTTTTCTCCCTCATTTTTTCTCTCTTGGTCTTTTGATGCGGTGCCCTGGTGCTCCAAGATGAGTTTCCACTGAAGTACTTTTGGAATTACCTCAAAGAGAAACGGATCATTTAAATGAGTTAAAGTTCCAAAAGAGATTCGCTATCTCAACCCCCAGAATAGTTTCTCATACTAGGAACTTTTGTGAAGTTGATAAAACACCTTTATGACCAAATCAATGGTTTATAAGACTGAGAAGAGTCTCATTCACTGCTTCTGAAATGATGCAGGATGCTGCAGATGTACAAAAGATGAAGGCAATGATGTAGAAGAATGTGAATCTTCTGATAAGCTTGTGATTATTGTCTCCCCGTGTGTTCCAAAAGCACCTACAGTTCTGCCCCTTTAACATTCTTCCTAGCCAGCAGGAGACTTCTGGTCTGTACAGTAAAATCACCAAGTTCCTATAAAATAAGGCGTTCCCTTTCTTTAGGACAGGGGAAAAGTTTCAAGAGCCAGGGCCAGGTTGGGTAGCAAACTTGTGTTTGCTATTGGGGAAAATGATAGAGGAGATTTGAAGTGGGATGGGAAGACTACGGCCCTTTTTACATGGGCAGCGCTGGGTGGGGGGATGGGTGTTCTGGTATGATGGGTGGGTGTCCTTTCCCACGGACACACACACCCCCATCTCCACCCACGGAGTCTCCTCCCTTTTTTTGGATGGCTCCGTGGGTGGAGAGGGGTGGCTGATGGGTGGGGATGAGTGTGTGTCAGGAGCACGCACGCACCTCCACCCACCGCCCGTGGTGTTCTCACCGATAAACATCAGTAGAAAACCCATCCCCCCCCCCGCCACATCGCTTCCATGGACATCCCTACTGGTGGAACACCCTCCCGCTCACCCGGGGGGGGGGGGCGCGTCCGTGTAAAAATGGCCTATGTCGTTGGACTCAATGTGACAAGTTAAGAACCAACTTTTACAGTAGGAAGCCTCTTACTACTGATGCATCTAAACAGTCAAGTAAGAAAAACAATGTGTCCCGGTCTACCACGAACCGTCGCTAATTTCTGCGGCATTCTGTCCAGAGCCAAAACAAGTACCCACCAAACAGAGCAAACATGTCGAATCTGAACAATCCAACGCAAAAATCAGCCGAGTAACGAATTCCCCATCCAATCTTTGATCAACTGCCCATTTTTACAATTTAAGACTTTTCTGTTTGGCCGAGGATTTGACAGGCAGGGTTAGGGTTGGGGGTGTTGTGAGCTGGAGATTTCATCTTGTCCTTATTAGTTTTCTTTAAGTATTTTGGATTTATTTTATGTATGGATAGAGATGGTTTTAGGTGTATCCTGCCCATTCCCTCTCTGCGCCTTGAGGGACTGGGCGGGATAGAAGTGTAAATAAATAAAATAAAATAAATCATTGTTCCTGGCAAAAATGAACAGAAAACTGGAAACAGATTAAATAAATGAACCAGACAAAACAAATGAACTAATCAGAATGAGCCAAAATTGCAACAACCACAAAAAAAAAATGGTTCCTCAAATGCTTTGACCAACACCGTTCGGGTTAACTACAATCTGCTCGAAATCGGGAGGAAAGGTCCCACGAGCAGCTATTCTGCCACTGGTTTCCCCTCTAATTCTGACACTACATCTTTCTCCTACACAATCACTTAGTACATTGTATTTATGAAATTCAGCCTCTAAGTTATTAGTGGTCTGCTACAGACCTCAAACATGAGCAGAAACATGAATGTAGAGCCCATGGGAGGGCTTGTTCCTTGTTGATAAACAATGTATTAAATGCAGAAAGTAATTGCTTCTACACACAAAATTAAAGGGTCACCAATTATTATTATATCCGTCGAACCAGCAATGTGGTTGGTGCTGAGCGGTTGTGATTAGAGACAGGTCCTGGCCATCTAGAATGAACAAGGGAGGGGAGACAAGGGTATGGGAGGCAGGGATACATACATTCAAGCTGAGACGATTTGGATGCATGCACTTAGCTTAGTTACAAGGGAAGGTGGAGGAACCAGAAGGAAGAAATGGGTCTAGGGAGTAACATAAAGGAGCAATCTATGAGGGTGGGAAGATAGGAAAATTCTGATGGAGGAAGTAGGTTTTTAGGAGGAATCTGAAGGTCTTGAGAGAGGGAACATAGTACGTGCTTGAGAAGGGAGTTTTGGGCATAGGGGGAAGCATGGTAGAATGTGCGGAGATGACTTAGGGAGGAGGAATTTCTGGAGGTAGGTGAAGGTGGAGGCAGAAGAGGTGAGAAGTTCCTGGGTGAAACAAACATAGCAGGAAGAAAGATAGAGAGGAGCAAGATCATCCGGCAATGGCCCCAGTGTCTGACGGCTAGCTTTCACCAGCCAGGACGGCCATGGATCTAGCTCACAACTGGTCACCCACACAACGCCAAGCACAGCTTCTACATCGACGAGTGAGACTAAATGAAGCTGATCCAAGTAAACAGGACAAGACCAGGCCTCACCAAGCCCCAACCCAGAACTCTGACTCTGCAGCACCCGAACTAGCAGTTCCCAAGTCACGCCAGATGCAAGTGACTTTATCTGTGAAGTTGGTAGCCAGCTCATTAAAGTGGACAGCTAATGGCCACAATCCCAAACCTTGTCCACGCAGGATCTACGTGGGATCTGCATGGATTCAGCATGGCACAGCTGTGGATTTGTGCGCGGTTTGCGTGCACGTGGGGGTTGGCACGTGCGGGCCATGGGATTGACCCCAATGACTAACTCCAGGTGGAGACACTACAGCCAGGATTTAATGAGCTATTCACCACCTGGAAGAGCTCTGCTGGATGACACATTTCAGACACTACAGCAGCAGCAAAGAAGGCTTCCTTCCATGACATAGTCCTTCAAAAACTATCTATGCTGCAGTTGGTCATCTTTGGTGGGAGTCAAGTGCCACATGTGATCTAACCACCTATCCTCTTGCTTTAGCAGCATCAGGTCCTCCATATACCAGGGAGACGTGTACTGCTACAGTGGAGGAAGTGGATGTCTAGGTGCCATTGTGTTGATGGCCTGGGTCAGCATAGCGGGCCATTGATGGAGAGGCTGTCAAGGTCAGTGGGTAAATCCCACAGAGAGTTCTGGAATCCTATTGGATCCATTAGTCTCCAGGGTCAGACCATCCTAACTAGTCCACCACCCCACAGGGGAGAAAGGAGGGTAGGGATCGGAGTCCTCAAAAGGTAATGATTTGACCATGGCAACCGTGTCATAACAACACCCCCAGTAATCAGAGCCAGTGCAGAACATGAGATCCAACGTGTGCCCAGCCTCGTGTATCAGACCAGATATTAGCTGGCATAGACCCATGGTTGTCATGGCGGCCATGAAATCCTGCTCTGCCCCTGAAAGGCCGGCCTCAGCGTGTATGTTGATCTCAGCCAAGCCAATAAATCTGGGTGATCTCAACACCACCTCTGAGACCAGCTCAGCTAGAGCAGTCAGGGAGTCTGCTGCGCAGCGAGGTGGCCGGTACACCAGCAGAATCCCCAAACACGAGGTGGACACACACTAGGCTGGGCAAGTCAGACACTGGATATCTTCAATAGATCCTGGTCATTACAGATCACTGCCACTCTGCCCTCTCCCACCACGGCACCCACTCCTAGACTGATGCTGCATTGAATACCTGGCTGGAACCATCTGAGCCAACACAGGCCCAGAAGCCCCATCCAGCCAGATCTCCGTAATGCACACAAGGTCAGCGGCCTCATTCTGAATGAGATCATGGATGGTAGTTGTTTTATTAGTCACTGACCTCTCATTAAGCAGCATCAGTGACTGATCAGAGGCTCCACTGACCTCAGCCCCCAAATATTCCAAGATGGGGGAGAGGAGGACAGGGGAACAGAATGTCTGCCCCTGTACCCAAGATGACTTTTCCTCCTCGCACCATACCTCCCCATGCCCAGCATCATCCCAGTTGGTTCAGCAGCTGCCCCAACGACTCCTCCCCAAGGAGATTTCCCCCTCCCTTGGCTCCAAAAGAAGCCAGAGGGCACCCTCCACACCTGACATCCCCATAACATATGCATTAAATAAATAAGACAGTGGGCCAGGGAGGCAGGCAGGGAGCCCCATCTCCACACCCCCTGGAACCCCAGCGGTCCAAGACCCCACCCCCACCCTGACCACCCATGCCTGTATCCCACTCTCATGGGGGACCATGGTACAAATCACCTTCCCCCCCCACATGCCATTGCCTATACCCCCTCTCACCGAGAAGCATGATACAAACCACCTCGCCCCATCCCTGCCCATATCCCCCAACTGCGGGGTTCATGAAACAACTCCCCACCCCTGACCCCCCATGCCTGTACCCCCTCATCTCACCAGGGGCCCATGGCAACCCCCATCCTCAAGCTCTGCCCCCCACCTCTGCCCTCTCCCGCCAAAATTCCCTCATTCCATACCCCTCTAAGCTCCATTCAAACAAAAATAAAATAGAATTGGCCAAACCCCAACCTATGGTTGCCGAACGACAGATGGCCTTTGGCAGCCGCCTGCAGGAGCCAGAGTCCTTTAGTAAGTTCTAAGGATGGGACTCTGGGCAAAATTTTGGTTTTGGTCAATTTCGGTTTCGGTTCTCATGTATTTCGGTTCTTTTTCGGTTTCGGTACTATCTTTTAAAAAATATTTTAACATTTTAAACAACATTTAACATTTTTCAACGGGGGACAAATTGCAATGTTAAAAATCCAGTGCAAATATCAATGCAAAAGATCCGATAGTTACCGAAACTGAAAAAGAACCAAAATTTCGGATGACTAAAAAATTGCCATTTTCGGGTACTTTCGGTTTATCCGAAACCGAAATTCCCATCCCTAAGTAGTGAACCGCATCAGAAGGGTTCATGGGCAATTTGGGGTGGGGTGGGAAGCCATGCTGTCCTACTTCTGCACACGGAAACCTGCACTGAACTCAATGCTCCCATAGTCTGCGGATTCCGTGCACAGCTGCGCGAGACTTGCACGGAACTATGTTAGCAGCACATTGTGCCGCATGGGGATCCGCAGACTATGGAATCAGGGTCAATAAGTTTTATGTAAACTTAAGGGCCTAAGTATCAAGGCAGAAGACACAAAAAAAACAAAAACATAATATGGAGACTTCAGGGAACAAAACCAATGGAGAAGAGTCATGTACCACAGGGAAGGCTTCCTATTTATAGCTTCCACTTCCTCCCCCACTATATAATACAAGGATGGGCCTGTGTAGGATCTACCAATAAGGTCAAGAAAAAGAAAAATGTCAAATTAAATTCTTTCATTTTGGTGATAAAGTGCTAGTTTTGCTTGCCAGCACGCAGTGTTCAATAAAAGCAGACAGGTTTTCAAAAAAATTGCAGCATAAATAGATGAACCCTTTAAAGTAATATAAGTTCTGTCACCTCAGTGTGAAATATAGACCCGTGCCCCCACAGATGGAAAAGCTGGTGGCACATTCCATCTCAAAGTGCTCGGGTTTGTTGGAAGTGTCCCAGACTGAGCAATGGTCTGGTGCCGTATCTTCTTACAACACTAGGTGGTAATCAAGAATTTGAAGACAAATACATTTCTCAAAGGAAAAGAAACAAACGAAAGACGAAAAGAAATAAAGCCATATCGTGGGATGATATCTCAAGCGGCTAGTTAACAACTCTTTTGAAAAGAGTTGCAATTAGTTGGGCAACAGAAGGTTTCAACAGCATATAGAAGCACTTAAGTAGCCAAGAGGCTGAGAGGGATGTGCAGGGGGTTGGTTTTAAGACTTTTTTGCGAGATGGAAGGTCAGGATTCCTGTGGTCTCTTGTCATATTTAATTCATACCTCTGGCCTCCATCACCACTTTTATTGAATTACAGGAGTGAAATTCAGATGACTAAAAACAAAAGGAGATGAATCAGGGACAGATTCTGACCTTTCTTGGATCCATGTAAGACCACCGGCAACAGTGGGCTTGTAGGGGTGTAAATGAAAGCAGAGTTTGGCCTTTGGACTTGTGGGGAAAAAAGTCAAAACATTAAAAACTAAAGAGAAGAGAAGCTGTGGCAAGGTAGCATAGCCTCTGTTGCTATCTCCATAACTGTATGCAAACCATTTACCATAAAGCATGTCGAGTGACTTTCAAGAGGAAGGACATTTGCGTTATTGAAAGACTTCCTATCAGAGCTGAAATGGTTACCTGCAAAAATGAGTATACTCATCGAATTTTCCGATACTCTAATCAAACTGAACATTTCAGATAGTTTTCGGTACCTGAACTGATTTTTGATTGGGTGCCCAAAATACCAACAAACCTGGTATACTGAAGTACCATTTCCATCCTGATTTTTCAGCTTCCAGTTCTGGATTTCAGGATTTTGGGGAGGGGTAATATTTTGGTTTTTCAAGTACCCAAATGGCATCCGAGTACCAATTCCAATACCCAAAACAGTGCAGTTCCGAATGCAGGTATTACCTGTGGGTACCAAACTGGATACCTGTTTCAGCTCAGTATTTCTTATGCTTGAAATTGCCATCGATGGTGTTTTACAAGGTTCTTCTTTGTCACTGATGTGGAGGGCCTCCAAAATGGGAGTTTGATGAATGTCTAGCTTAGAAATCTGATACTCCTCTCAAACTCTTTATTACAAGTGTCAAGCTTTGTCTCCATAATTGTCATCACCCATGAGCTGAATCCATGATTTGTGCCTAAATGTATTAATAGTCCTTTCTATGGTAAAGTATTTTAAGGTAAAGTCTATCTCTGATTTAATAATAATAAAAATGTCTATTCTCCCTCTCCACGTACAATATAGTGGGTAAAAACAAAACGTGACAGTAACCCATTCTGGCCAGCTTTGTCCGGCGGGTCACTGTCACGTTTGTGCTTGGGCCCCCAGATGTTTGCCTGGACTGGCCCCAGATGTGTTGGCGGCTAGACCAGGCTCTCTTCTTGGCAAAGGGTTGACGTCACAGCCCAGGGTACTGCCCCCCATCCCCCCAGGGTCAGTCTGGGGCAAAATGGGCCACAGTGGGTTAGAACGTATGTGTAACCCGTCCCCGATTGGGGCTGATTGGCTGCCATGGCTACCTGTCATGGTCGGGGGCAGGGCACTGGATGCAGCATGGGGCCAGGACGGCTCGCCAGCCAGATCATGTGAGGTTGGTTCCCCGTTCTGAGCCTGGCTGTGTCAGTGGTGCGGTGGCGATCCGCTTTGGGTCACCGCTGAACCACTGTCACGCCTGTTTTCACCCAGTGTCTATACTTCCACCAGCATCTAGTCAACCTCTCCTCATGCACACAATATAATTCCCCCAATGGCCACCCCTTCTCACAATATACACAGTATCTTTTAAGCGTCTTCTCCGCTTCACCACAAACTCACCACCTTTCTCCCACCTCCTCCTCCTTCACCACCATCTATGGCAGCCCTTCCACCAGCAGAGTTCAACCCTGCTAGTGGAATGCTACTGCTCCAGTTGTCCCATCCCCTTGGGGGATGGAACAGCACATGCTGTTAGGCTGGGGAAGGAGGGAAAAACCCTATAGTCTTCAGGTTGCCCCAAGCCTCAGATGAAATTCTTAATCACGCCTCTTTTGCAGCAGGATACTTACCTGGGGAGATTTTGTGTCTGTGTTGGGGATAAAGCTATGTCCCTGGAGGTAGGGCCGCCCTTAGCCCTTTCGTCTTCCTACATGGCAGGGGTTGGGGAACTCCTAGCCTGCAGGCCGGATGAAGAGGGAACGGTGGGAGTCACCAGGATGGAGAGATTTAAGGCAATGGAAGTCAGTGGGCAGGGAGGCCACTGACACTGAAAGCAGAGGTCTCTCTGGGTAGGGAGGACAGAGGTACGGAGGCAAGGGGTCACAGGGTGTGGTGGGGGTTTGCTGTGATGGGGACGAGGGGAGGAAAGACTTTCCTTAGTAGGTGAAGGTTGAGGCGGGCAGGGCAGGATTCACCTGCTGACAGAGTCTGGAGAGGGCTGCTGGGCTCTGGCTCCTGGCCCTGTCAGTGTACCCCCTGCCCGCAGCGGCTCAGGTAAGCCCTGCCTCTCTGCCCACCCACCTCGGTGACCCACCCAGTGACCGTCACTATCTTAAGCCTCTCCTCTGTATCAGCCCCGCCCCCTTCCCTTGGGCGGGAAATGTAAGAGGGGCTGGATATTGGTGCCCCTCTTACATTTGCCAGACTAGGTGGCTGCCCTATATGGTGGAGCCAGGGCCTGTAGCTGGGTACAATGATCTCATCACAGGTCTTCAGTGGGGATTAAGGATACAGGGTCCTACAGGCCTTGAACCCAGGTCTGCCAGCCCTGGGTGGATATGGATACCCTGCCCTCAGTGCTGCACCGTGAATGAACATGGCTACTGGTACTAGGCCAGACAGGACCCCAACCCGGTGGATGAACCCTGCTCATGGAATCTCGGATTGGTTGGCTTTTGTGCCAGCCCTGATTGGCCAAGGTCACTATATAAAGCCTGGGCAGGAAACGGGAAGCTGTCTCCACAATGTGACAGCTCCTGACCAGCTCACTGATCCAGAGGGACCCTGGAATTCCTACCTTGGTCCTGTCCTTGTACTGTCCCAACCTGGCTCCCAGAATACCAGCCTCTGTCCAGTCCACCTGCCTTGCTCCTCACCTGTTTGCCTTCCAGCCTACCTGCTCTAACCATCGTCCCTCATCCCCACCAACCTTCATTGATGTGCCTGGTTTTGTACCTGGCTCTCATTTGTGACTCATGACGCCAGCTTCAATCCCCTGGCTCCCACATTGATGTTGGACCCCACAGCTACTGACTTGGCTTGTTCTTCTGGGTTTGATTCCTGCTCTGTTAATTTGGTGCAACCCGCCCCATATAAAGATTTTGGCTCTGCCCTCCCAAACCTTGTCTCCATTTTAGCCACTAGCCTTGCCTTGGGCTGGGTCCTTCCAAGTCAGCTAAAGGGGTAACCATTAGCAGCAGTAAACTGTTATCTTCTATGTAGGCTTAACCATTAATCTGGGCCTTGACACACAATTCAGAAGTGTGGTATTCAGAATTTGGCTATGTCACTTTGACAATATTAGCACATGCACAATTACCAAAAAGGATGTTACTACAATACCAGTAACTGGGATATATTCACCTGAAGAGTCAGACTTTTGGCTGAAAATCAAATTTGGCTCTCACTTTAGGGTAAATTTGAACTCTATTACATTGGGGCCAAATCCACAGTGATCAAGGGAAGCATTTGACACTGATAAATTATTCTTCTCAAGTTCGGTGGAACACCCTTAGGAGTATGGCAGAATCCTACAGATCAATTAGTTTTTTTTTAGAGCTCCCATCAATTTGTGGAGCTAGGAACATGCAGAATTTAATCCTAAGCATTCTATCCAGGGAAATAAGACATAAAATCATCTGAAACCCTGTCCAGAATATTTTAGCTTGCCAATATTTCACTTTGGCATTTGAATTTTGGGAAATGTCACAACTGATAAATAATTTCTTATTTTCACAGTGACAGCGTAAAGTTGCTATTTTGAAACTTAAATCTGTTTCATTAAAAATATATAAATTTATATTGGCAACCTACTCACAGATATTTCAGCTAATGGGATCACTGTATTTCCACTTAAATACATTTAACAAAGGTGACCAGATGCTTTGTGTTTTTAATGGCTTACTCTGATGCCCAACAAAATGTCCCTGATTTGGCTGCAATTGCAAATGAGTCATTCTGAACTCATCCTGCCCAGCTGCCGTGACACAGAAGAGACAGGGCAGAGTTAAAAACAACAACACCCAAACAAACCATCTGCGCAAAAGAAGGAGGTAAGGGAAGTAAAGGCTCTGTCAGGAAAAGGTTCAGCCATTTCTTGGTCACTACACTTCCTAGTTAGCCAACCTTCTCTGCACAAACTAGACATTTTTTCACTTTGACCACATAATGGGACTTACATCTTGCCAGCTTATCTGGCTTACAGCTGAAAGGGATACTAACCCTATCTGTAGATAATATCCAATATTCTGCATAGCTTGGTGGTAGAGAACTGCAACCAGGTCTCCAGCAAAGCAGGCAACCTGTCGAAACAGAGGTGTCTGACTTGCCCAGGTTAAATTCAGGCACCCGAATGCAACCCAACGGAAAACCCGACTCGTCAGGCTGACTCACTTCACCGCCGAGTTGTCCACTTCGCCGACAAAATGTCGGCGACGGGTAATTTGTTGCGCCCCCCCCACCTTAAGATGGAGGCACAGAGTGGTGGCCGCGGTAGGGAAGCCTTCTAGAAGGCTCCCCTATTGGTGGTGTCCTGGCGCGCATGCGCGGTGGTGCTGCGCGGGGTTTGGATTGCGAGGCCCTCCCCTTTTAGGAGGGGTGGACTCGCGGGGAGCCGCGTGGAAACAGCATTCCGAGGGCGGAAGCAAAGAAGTCAGCCCCACCCACCTCCCCTCTAGCACTGTGGCAGCAATACCGGTTGCCATTACGGAAGTGAGGAGGAATTTTGGCGGGTAGCCTTCTTGGTAAGGGTCGCTTGTTTCGCCTCCTTAACAGTGCAGAGTAGGCTAAATAGGTTATTGATGTGGCACAATTTGGATGGATAAATAATATTTCATCTGATATTAAATTATAATTGGCAACAGTACCATGACTGATTTTCCTTCAATTCGGCCTTGTTTAAATAGGGTGGAGTGTTCGGAAGGATTAAGAATTTGTGATTTGGAATTTGCGTTCATTATGGTAAGCATATGTGGTATATAGTTGTTGCCCTCTGCAGGGGTCCAGTATGCTATGGTAGGATAAATAGGAACAAATAGGATAGCAAGAGTCATCTCCTTAAGAGATGGGGTAGAGACACCTGGTGTAATGCCGGACACAGCGTGCACTGGGGTCATGACCCGGGGACGGCTGCCTTAGCGGGGTGAGTAAGGACATGCGCTGTCTTCAAACCTAGCTGGTACTTTACTCCTCAGGCCCAGAGTTGAGCCTGTCCCCCCATTTCAGGCAGAGCCAGGGCGCTGTTGAGGGGCAGGGATGTTTACGGTTGGCGGTACTGACGCTGGAAGGCACATCCAGATGAGTACGAGTGTTAATAAGTGATGTTAGATAGCTAGCATACTGGACCTGAATTGTTTAGTGCAATTACCCCAACAGCCTTTATTTTGAGATTGGTTTCAATAAAGAGTGCGGCCAGTTTTGAATCCAGCTATTGTCTCTGCGTCTCATTGGGGTGGGTCGACAAGTGCTGTTCCTCCCTGACCCATGGATCCTGGCTCCCTGGCTCCTCCCCTCTCAGGCTTTTATGAGCAAGGGAGGGGGGAGACGGAGTGAGGAGGCCTCTTCCCACCTGTGTACACCTCATTAATGGGTCCCCCCATTCCCAGGGGGACCCATATCAAGGGTGCGTAAGGGTCCTGCACACATCCCCATTTTTGAATCCCCCTGAGTGGTGAGGTGTTTTAAAGATATATCTCTGATACAGCTGTTGTACTCTATTAAGGCAAGGACTTGGTTGGATAAGGGAGGTTGCTCTAATAGTAACATGGAATGGGATTCTACTGCAGGTATGCTGATTGATATTAAGGATCTTAGTGGGATGAGATTGGAGGAGAGGGAGCCTCCTAAAAATCGCTACCCTCCCCCATTTACTAAGCTTCCAGCCCAGGTACGGATAGGGTTGGATAAAGTGGAGCTGTCTGGGGTAGATGGTTTCGGATCTCTTTTACAAGAGGAGCAGACTTTAGCTATTTTCAGACGTGACGCCACCGGCAGTGGCCACGGTTTCCCCAACATGGCCACCGGCAGTGGTGTCACGTCTGCTCCCACCCGCCAGATGTTAACCACAGGCGGGAGCAGAGTACTCCCCAGACTGTAGCAGGGCTAACCTGGGATGTGTGCTGGGGACCGTGCCAGCGTACATCCTGGGTTTAGCCCCGCCACGGTCCGAGGAAACCTACCCTGGGCCATGGTACAGCAAGCCATCACATCTGACGGCCTGTTCTACCTACCCCAGCCGGTGGCCGGAACAGTTCAGGGCAGGCGTGGTGGCCTCATAGGGAGGAGGTGAGGCTGTGCTGAGCAGTGCTGGGGGTGGGGCCGTGCGGACCCACATCTGCACATTCCCCGTCCTCTCCCCAGACCCAGTCACTGGAACATTTGTTCAGCGGTGGGGCAGACTCCTACCCAGGGTGAGGGCTCTCACCATGGCTAAAAAGCCGTCACGTCTGAAAATACCCATTGATTGATAGCTTTTTTAGGTTGCCACCCATTGTGTTGCAGGGAATTTTAGTCAGGCTCTCTTTCCTCAAAGATCTATCGAGCAGAGGAAGCAGTGCTATGATTCGGAATCAGGACATGAGAGGCAAGGACTGGTAGGGTTGTGCAAGTCAAATTAAGAATAGCGGGAAGAGAGGATGATCCTGCCCCTGCTAACCCTCAGTCCTTCGCTGAGTGTAAAAACAAACTCAAAGCGGATCAGCTAAAGGAAAACGGTAACAAGGATGTAGTAAGAGTTGAAATAAACAATGGCCAGGAGCAGGTGGTGACCAGAAATATAAACTACAACATGGGGCAGCTATATCCAGCCGACGTATGGCTGAATATGAGATACCTGGAGGAGTAGGAGACGGGTTCGAATGGTCCTGGAGATGATATACTAGTGACAAACAGAATCTCTAATGTTGCAAGACTTCATACCCTGATACAAATTTCTGGAAGCACAGAGTAATTGTTAGATTATCATCAGGTTTTTCCCACTAGAGTCCCCAATTCCAGTTAGTTGACATTCTGAACCTCCTGAGCCCCCTATGCTATTCCATTTAGGTAGTTCCCCCACTACATGCCCCTTGGTTCTTAGCGCTCAGGTAAGACTACGAAGGAAAATCCTCCCTTAATATCAGTCTTATCATGGAAGATAGCTGGGTGGGCCAACAAATTGGCTGACCAGGATTTTCTAGACTTTATTTTGGGCTTTCAGATCCTGAGACTTCAAGAAACCTGGGCCCAGAAAATTGAGCTACAGCGCTACTCAACTTTTGTTGTCCCTGCAGCAAAATCTACTAAGGGAAGGGAGAGAGGGTGGACTGGTGTTTGCTATATCAACAAACTTGGGAGTCAAGGCTTCAAATATTGGTGGTCTGCCCCTAGTATTTATACAGACTATTAAAATAGACTGGACCAAGAGGGAGCATACCATCTTTCTTAATGTATATAACCCTCTAAAAGGGGCCAAAGACTTTACCCCTAATATCTGGAATTATTTGGATTTATGTTTGAGCCAGCTTACGATCGACAATCCTTCTTGCTCACTGGTGGTCCTGGGAGACCTTAATGCCAGGTTGGGAGGGGACGAGGCAATCCTTTGTGAGAAACTTGATTTATTAGAAGAAGTCCCTGTTGGGGACTGTATGAGAAAATTTCAAGATCCCATCTTAAATGACTCAGGAATTCATTTTTATAAAATTATAACTTCACATCAGTTGTTTCTGGCTAATGGAACAGAACCATTTGACAATCCTGGAAAATTTACTTTTCCAGTTCTGCCTGGAACTTGTGTCATAGATTACATGTTATATGATTATGCTCTGTCCCCTCTCTTTCAAAATTTTAAAATGGGTGATAGCCCAGAGAGTGATCACCAGCATCTCCAAATTACCTTTAGGTTACCCACTGGTAGTAGAATCTTTGATGAACAACCCGAGATGGTTAATGGAGGGAGAATGTTGTCACAAACAGAAGGCTTACTTGCAACAAAATTTGGCCGATTTTTTATTTAGCCCTGAGACGTTGTCCTTCAGGAAGGAATTTATTGAAGGAAAGGTGGATGTTATCACCATGTATAATACTCTGGTAACTAAGTTGCACCCATTTCTGACTTTTAGACCATCATTAAATGGCCGTCGTTGGAACAGGGTTGGATGGTTTGATCAAGAGTGCCAGGTGCATAAAATGGTCCTTCATAACCTATCCAAACTAGTTAAAATACAAAGTTTATGGGAGGCATGAAGATGGAATATTATAGTCAGATTTGGGGGGAAATAGAGCTGGCAGCCTGTAATAAGAATTCTACTGAATTTTGGCACATCATTAGATGAACTTCCAACTAGGGTTTGACATTTCAGGCCACACCTATTTTAGCTGACACGTAGGAGGCTTTCTTTAAACAGGCACTGGGGGCAGGGGTGGGGTGGGGGTCAATTTATCTGTATGCCAGCTGAGCGCCTCCCTGAGTGGCATGCCGTCACCAGCTCAGAAATAAAGAGGACAATACAGGGTCTCAAGAATGGTAAAGTGCCAGGCCAGGATGTGTTCCCTCCGGAGTTACTTATTATTATTATTATTAACAAACATTTATATAGCGCCAGCAGTGTACATGGCACTTTACAAAGTAATAAAATAGACACGGTCCCTGCCCCTAGGGCTTACAATCTGAGAGACAGGAGCTGGGGGAGAGACATAGGAAGGGGAACAGAGGGAGAGACAAGGGGTCTAACATTCATGAAGATGCGAGGTCTCAGGTGCACGTACTTGGCTTGGTTACGATGAGAATGACAGCAGGCAGGTCCATGTGGCAAGGATAAGGGTAAACCGATCGTAGGTATAGGAATAGTGGCTCAGCAGGATAAAGAGTCAGACAGAGCAGAGCGAAAGAGGTGAGTTTTAAGGAGAGATTTGAAGGTATGAAGGGAGGGGGCAAGGCGGATGTGGACAGGGAGGGAGTTCCAGGCATGGGGGGCAGCAAGTGAGAAGGGACGAAGGCGCTTAGGGGAGCAGGGAAGGCGTGGAAGGGTGAGAGAAGGGACAGAGGAGGAGCGAAGTGCACGGGCTGGAGTATGGAGGACGATAAGTGCAGAGAGGTAGGGGGGAGCAAGGTTGTGAAGAGTTACTTAAAGTGTTTGTGGATTGGTGGGCCCCGGTTCTGGCAAAATGGTTTACCCAGATTAATGAAACAGGTAGACTCCCAGCTGGATGGGACTCCAGCATTATTGTCCCCATATACAAGGAGGGTTTGAGAGAGGACCCGGGGAACTATCGGTCTATTAGTTTACTGGCTATCCCTTCTAAAATATATACTCATTATTTGTTGAATAAGCTAGAGGATTGGGAGCTTAGTATGAATGAATTGCTTTATTCAGCGTGACAATAAGCCATTGCTTACACATACACAGAAAACAAAATACAAAACCAAAAAGCAGTCATACCAATATCCATCAGGATTACAAGTATTTCTGATCTTGACAATGTTAAAATAGCCTCATTATGACTAATCTGGCCAAACAGTGCACCTAAGGCAACTCTCTATGGTACAACCACCTTGGGAGCTTAGTTACCGTGGGAGCTTTTGATAGAGGAGCAGGCAGGGTTCCATAAGCGTCACAGTACATTGGACCAAAATATTTCATTGAATCATTTAATTGAGAAGTATTCTAGAGGCCTGAAGAAAATTTTGTTTGTTGCTTTTATTGACCTAACCTTGGCTTTTGATCATATTTAACCAGGAGTAAACTCTGGGATAAACTCCAGTTAATGAACATAGATAAGAGATTATTATTTCTGATAAAAGCTCTGTATACTAACACCCGAGATCAGGCCTATAGGGACAGCTATCCAAGGAAGTGCCTGTTACGATGGGTGTTAGGCAAAATTGGTTGCTGGCTCCCTTTCTCTTTAATTTTTATGTTAACAACATCCTACGGGACCTGGACAAACCCGACCATTTTACGCCGGCAGTGGGCAGCAAGCATATCACTGGCAGACGATATGGCTCTATTGTCATATATACAGGTCGGCCTGAGTCAGGTATTGGAGGCCTTTGCTGCAATCTGTAAAAAAGAGTTGTATATCAACTATAGGAAAACAAAGGCGGTGGTTTTTGGAAACCGCCCTCGAAGACACAAGTGGTGGTTGGACGGTGTTCAAATTGAACCGGTAAAATCCTTCACTTACCTAGGTATTCTTTTTGCTGAAAATGGTACTTGGAGGACATACCTAGAACCTGCCAAACTGAAAGCTTCCTCCTCAGCACATGGGATTTTTTATTTTTATTTTTTTTAACGTTTTTCAGTTTTTTCCTTTATTTTAAAAACAGAATTATGTTTTAGTTTCTGTTGTTGTTGTTGTTGTTATTATTATTTGTCGTTTCCGTTATTGCAATAACAATAATGAAAATGACATTTTTTCTTTATTGTTATTGTAATAACGGAAACGACATGCACCCCCTACCTGCCACCACTGGACGTTGCAGGGAGTGTGGGAGAGGTGGGGTCTTTGCCTCTCCCACACTTCTTTTTTTTTTTAAATAAATTTTTCTTTTATTTTGTATAACATTGTAAACAAACTCATAAACATTGAACTGTGGTTACAAATCATATTTCCCTTGGTAATGTTTCTTTGGGATTTTGCCAATGACCAGAAATAGAACTGGCAATATGTTTCATCCAGCTCTAAAGGTTTTTTCAACTAGGGTTTCAGCTCAGTTATGCCATGGGGGCGGCATATGGGGTCTTGCCAATACTAACATTCTGGAGATCCCCCAAAATAAATTCTTATGCTTGTTGCGGGGGGTTCCTCCATCTACTTCAGTGTAGACTTTAAGAGATGAGGTAGGGGGTTTTGTCAGTCAGATTCCATATTGACTGTGCTATTTGCTCCTTTTATCACAAACTATAGTGGGGACTGGACATGAATTTGGCAAAGAGATGCTTTCTAGAACAAGGTGCCCTGGGCAGGCATCACTTTTGGAGGCTTCTCTGTGATCAATATGTAGCCTCTTTACATTTTGGTTCTCTTCTTCATTCAACACCATCAAAGGAAAGGTTCCGTAGTAACATTAAGGAGGAACTTGCTGCTTGGCATAGGAACAGGGACTTGTTGGAGATTGGGGTCTTGAGATCCTCCCCCTTGTTAGGTTTGTATAGGCATTCCCACAGTTTGGAGGCATGTTTGATCGACCTTCTGTCTTGTGCATTGCAGAAGGCCTTCAAGGCAGCAAGATTGCAAACCGTACATACATAATTTTTGATTGGTCAATATAACAGGGTACCTAGGGAGGATCGCATTTGAATTTGCGATACTGGTAGGATAGAAGATCTCTATCATTACATATTATACTGCCCCATATAACTGGCTCTGTCTGCTCATTATATCTCAAGTTTGTTACATGCAATTGTAGATCTCGGTGATACGGCCAAAATTGCCTTTTTGTTAGCTCATGAGGATAAATACATTACTTTCTGGGTTGCCAGATTTTTATTGATAGCAAAAAAAAAACAAAAACCAGAGCTAGCTTCAGTCCTAAGAACCAGTTAAGGGATTAATCTATGTTTTACCTTGTACACGTCTGGTTAGTGCGTTTTTAAAGTGATGTAAATAATTTTGCATTTGTTGTCTTTATACTAGTAGTTGGGGCTGGGTTGGGTTTTGTTATAATCTTGGTTAATACAATAAACTTTGATAGATTGATTGACTCCCCCAGGAAATGGGGGACCCATTAGGAGGGTGCATGCAGGTGGGAAGAAGAGGCCTCCTCGTTCTCCCCTCCCCCTGCTCAGAAAAAGGTGAGTGGGGACGTCCCCCAGCTCAGCTGAGCAGTGCATGGGCTGAGGGGGAGCAGTGACTGGTGGAGCAGCAACCCAGTGGTGAGGTGAGTCAGATGCTGCCCCAGTAATACTTGCATTTGGGGGCAACGGGCACCTGATGGGGAGATGGGTACCCTGTTGGGTGCCCATTGGAGGTGCCCGAAAATGTGGATATTATCTACAGGTAGCAAATGTGCTATTCACTGCAGCTCTACTTGGAGGTTATCTGGTCATGATCCGGTAACTGTGGAAGTGAGCTGTCAAACCAAAACACTGAATAGTACCAATAAATGTTTACCAAATTACAGTTTAAACTAAACTAAACTAAACTGCCTAACTGAGTCAGACCAATGGTCCATCTTAGCCCAGTATTGTCACAACCTGACACGGCAGCAGGGGTTTCAAATTCGGGTCCAAATCCAGCTCTTCCAGGGTCTCCGGCAGAGGCCATCCTGGCGTGCTACCTGAGACCCCTCCAAGCCCCCAGCAGAGGCCTCCCCCAGACGTGCTACTAGGGATCCTGAAGTAGAGATGCCGGGGATTGAACCTGGGACCTTATACATGCAAAACACGCGCTCGTACCACTTGAGCTATGGCCTCTCTTTACTGCTTACTACATTACTGCAGAACCAGACAGAACCAAAGGAGGGAATTAAAAAAAAGAGAAGAAAGAAAAAATCCAAATGGTAATAAAGCAATAATGCAGGAAATGGTAGATGGCATTTCAATAAATGGTAATCTGGTTAACTGGAAATCTGCCTGTAACAGGGTGGCCTCTCTGGGATGGCGGTCCCTCCAGGGTGCGGTCTCAAGAAGTCAGTTTATCATGGGATCTTTGTTCCAAAGGTATCTTTATTTACAGAGTGTATCCTAATCTAGCACCAACAGGCCCACCTACAAGTCCGCACCAGTCCTTCTGGCTTGTCCCTCAGTGTTCCTCTGGTCAGGCACCTCGTCCTCTGGAACCAGGCAGCCCCCCGAAGACAGTTCTCCCAGACAGAGCCTCTCCCAAGCCCTCTGTCTCAGCTCACTCTAGCCTTCCCCAACTTGCCCCAGCTTAGACTCTCTTTAGACGGAGCACCAGCTCAGCCTTTGACTGACTCTGCCATGCTTTTGTTCGGCTGTCCTTCATTAGCTCCTTGGCCCAGTGGCTTACCTACCAGCTGTAGCCACTGAGCTGTTTCCATAGCAGCTAATTCCCCTTTGCTTTAGTGCTGAAGGAAGCACCCTGCAGCAACGTAGCCCTCCCAGGGCCTGATCCTGCAGGTACACACATATGTGCCCTGCCACACTGCCAGATGCCAAATTGGATACTTTCGTTATCCAACCGGATATCAGATATTAGCAGACACTGCGGCGTATGGCCAGAGACTGGACAACAGGAGTTACTTATTTCTGTCCTAATCGGGCTTCCTCAAGTCTATCACACTTCTGCTGCAGCTCAACCGTGCAGCATTTGATTCACCGTTAATTTGTCGATAGCCAGGGTGGGCAAAGTTCCCCAACGGAAGAGCCATATATAAAAAACTTCAGATGGTCAAGAGCCACAAGAAAATCGCGCACACGTATGCACAAATCTTTCCTACTTTCCGATTGGCTGGTGCTCTGCGGTCCTGGCTGCTGAGATTCTAAAGAGCAGGCGTGATTCAGCTGTTGAGATTCAGGTGCAATGAAATAAGACACAGTAAGACACATTAAGGCAGCGCAGTGCCCTGAACCAGCCCTAGCTGAGAGCTGCAGTGGAACCACACAAGAGTCCCCTTTGGTATACAAATATACTGCTGAATCTTTCCAGCCACTCAGTCATTCACCCCCTCCTCCCAAAAGAATATGAGGGGTAAAATCCTGACCACAGTGAAGTCCACGAGAGCAATTAGAGCAATTAAATTTATGCCAAACTGGAGGAATTAACACTACAGGTGCGGCACTAACAGACACCCACACAAGAGCTAACACAAATACCTGCAAAAACAGATATAACCATTGCAATTTCTGTTCTCGACCTGGTCTGGTAACATTGGGTACTATTCGGAACCCAATTAGTGCCTGACAGGCTACACGAGTTACCCATTGACCGTTTTTTTGGTCCTGATTTTCTGACTTCCAGTACTGATTTTTCAACTTCTGGTACCATTTTTCTGACTTCCATCCCAACCCATGTTTTCCAAGTTCTGGTACCGTGGTACTGTTTACCAAACGGTAAAATAGTAAGTCAATAACTCGGTAGCAGTAATACCTGGTATCTTCAGGTATTAAGGATCCTGACTCATTATTCAGGTATGAATTAGGGTGCCTGACGGACTACTTGAAAATGTGAGCATTACCCACAGGTAGGAAATGAGCTATCCATTTCAGCTGACCACGGAGCCTGATTCCATCCCAAGAACGGTGGAGGAATCCATGAGCGACCTTCAGCCCTTATGCACACCTCCAAGTGAGTGCAATGAGAAGCATGTGGGCAGATCCGAAGACAGAATGTGGTTTCACTTGTGCTCCAGAGATGAGCTGTTTTGTGTCTTGGAAAGTTTTGGGCCCCATCTTGATCTACAGGCCGATCTCTAGGGCAGCACTAATACTAATATGTGTTTCTTGCCTAGTTACAGGAAAGCAAGCTCTGGAAGGAAGAGGAGGCACAGGAAAGTTAAGGCAGTGGAGATTCCTATCGGTCCTTCCTTACAGCCTGCTCTTCCTAACAATAGAAAGTACTCCAGAGTACCTCGACTCATCTGGCATATGCATATGAATGACAAATACACTTCAGCAGCAATAAATTAGCAATTTCAAGATATTACATCCCCTCCTGGACTAATTGCCAGAGATTATAGTATATTATGAGAGAGCAATGATACTAATGCCTAAATATGCTTCAGCGATTATAGCTCTCCCCTCAATAACCAAGCTATTTAAATGTCAGCGCAAGAAGTTTCTTTATTAGGAGATTAAATATTATTTTGAAGCTAGACAGTAGGAACTTAAAGGCTTCACCTTTGCAGTAAAGCTTCTTTGGAACAATATATATTACACAATCTATTTTTTTTTTTAAATGTATAGATAAGAGTAAAAGTTGCCTGCTGGCTTTATCTGCTGTCAATGCGAGCGGTAAGAAAGAGGGCCTTGGTTTCTCTCTAGACTCGAGCTGCTCTTAGCATGTTCGGGGCCCGATTTCTGCTCCTCTCTCTCGCTGGAGAAGGTTTAGACACAATTCCCACCAGCAGTACGTAAGTGGAGGATCAAGCTTTAGGCATCTGTACTTCATTAAGACACTTCCCCTGCCCTGCAGATCGCGGGCTTGTGCGGGGTTTCCACAGGGCACAATATGCCCACAATGCGGATCCGTGCGGTTTGCACGCAGCAGAGCATGCAATCTGCAAGGCATGGGATCAAGGCTAGTGTCTAGAGAATTAGAGCATACGACCGGGGCTCTAATCCTCTAGTTTAGTGGAGGAGGGAGGAAAAGATTGCCAATGACGTACCCAGGTTTAATAAGACGCTGGGGTAACTCCAATCTCAGGGGCCCTGGAATGGTTCAGGCCGTGGGGCAGTTGCTCCACTTGAACTGCCTATCTCAATGGGTGAAACCAGAAAGACGGCAGCTCCGGGGTTGGCCACGCCAGCCCATCTCACCCCTGGTCTGGCCGCTCCACATGAAGGCGGCCTTCCAGACGTTGAGGCGGAACGGGCTGCTCCCTGCTCCAGGGAAGCTCTGCTTGTGGCACTCTGGAACATCCCGGAGTGCCACCAGCGGAGCGGGCCGGCCAAGGCTGGGGCACTGACTGGGAGTGGAGCTGCTGTCCCTCTGCTCAGCGGATGCACGCTGCAGCTCCACTCCCAGATGGTCGTTGCCCCTGGCAACACCACAGAGTTGCAGGCACCAACCTAGAAAGTCAGGCGATTGCCCGAAACTCTATGGTGTGTAGGGGTGCAACAAATATTTTTTAAAAAAAAATATTCACAAGTATCTCTGAGGTTCTCCGGACTTAGAACCTCAGGGAACACTTGGGATTCAGAGGGGCAGGGGGGGAGAAAGGGAATGCTGTCTGGGAGCAAGCGGGACTACATTTCCCAGCATGCTCCCAGAGAGCTTTAGGGAGCATGCGTGGAGAAACTCGATTCAAAACACAGGGAGGCAGAGTCCAGAGTGGCGCAGCTTTTAGATGAGTGGAACCCTCTTTCCGTGGCCTCTGGTGCCTCTTCCCTGCCCCCGTTCCCTGACCACGCTGCCCCCCCCCCGTTTCCTGCACTTGGCCAAAGTTTTTCAGAGTCCTGAGTGGCAGGGCAATTCTTCGGCTATTTGGAACTTGGAAAAACGAGGCCAAATGGCCAGGTCCTCAGGAAAATCAAATAAAATCCAAGTGCTGAGTTTCAGCCCTAATGGTGGGGGATGAGGGGGACGCTGCGCAGTCAGACCGTGGCCAGGGAAACCCGCTGGGTCCATCTAAAGAAAACCCAGGCAGGGCTGGAAGTGGGCAGATGTAGAGGTGCCCCCCAGGAGCAGCTCCGGGGGCAGGCTGCCATCTTAAAAACACTTTATGTCACTGAAGACAGCATTGCACCATATCGCTGAGCAGCCCCATTCCTGAGTTGGAGTCAAGTTGGACTTGATCCAAATCTCCCCAGAATCACTGGCAAAACCCCCACTGATTTTAATGGTGCAGGATCAGGGCCATCTGAGTGCACACAGCATCCCTATGAATGCAAGAATTGCCATGCTGAAGAGACAGAGGAGGGGCCACGTTGAGTCAGACCAATGGTCCATCTAGACCAGAATCCAATTTTGAAACCAGTTATGCTGTTGGCCTTCACAATATTTTCGAATGACAAGTTCCACATGTGAGCCACTCGACACCCCAGCTGTTTAAAGGTCAGCAAAAAAGAGATCTTTGTTATGAGAGGCAATGTAAGACCTTTTTGTTTGACCAGGTGTTTGGCAGGCAGGGTTAGGGGAGTTGTGGGTGACAGGATTTTATTTGGGTATTTTAATATGTGGTTTTATTTTGTGTTTTTTTGAACGTTTTTATGTATTGTAACCTACCCTGAATCTTAATGGGAAGAGTGAGATAAAAATGTGAATGAATGAAGGAATGAAATAAAAAGTCTATAAAGTGAGGATAACAGTGCTTTCCTACCTCACAAGGATGTTTTAACTATAAAAGAGGGGATCACGAGCCTTTGGCCTGAGCGACCCATTTTGAAATAGAAATATAATTCCATGACCTCAGACAGCAAAGATTTACAAAGTCTATCCAATATCATTTGGGATCATAACAAGATGCACACAAATTCTGCATGCATTGCCGGCCGTGGGGCAGCTGCGCCTGCTGCACTTATGGTGGCTACGCCCCTGGCCGTTTGCACTGCGGGTGTGCCCAACCCAGCCCCACTGCGGACAGGACAGAACAAAGCAAAGCAACTCTGAATGTAGGTCCAAAGTGCCGCTATGAGACATGAGGTGTGAACAGACTGCTCTGGCTCAGACCTCATCCCCTACACGTCTGTGCAGGCGCCTCCAGATATTGGCCCTGGATTGCCGCAGACCATGTAAGCGTCCGGCCCAGGAGCCTCCATGGTCGAAGCCTGGGCTAAGGTCCGCCCGATCGGGGAAGAGTGAGCCAGAACAAGTTAGCATGGCTGTTCCTGCTGGCCTGGATCGTGGATAGATATTTATTTCACCCAAAATCTGTCACACAACAAAGATTATCCGTCGTTAATGCCATAAAAATGTGGCTGTAAAATATACAAATAAAACAGACATAAAATCAAATAAATACTCCAAAACAGGATACAAAATTACATATTACAATACAAACCACAATAAAACTAATTAAGGAAAAGGTGTTCTAGTTACTTTTGTCTCTTGGTCTGCTTGCCAGCAATGCCAAGCATAAAGGACACTAGGCGATAACCAAATCCAGATTGTGTCCACCATGGTTGGCTGCCATGGTTGCCCGTCATGTCATGGCGGATTGTGCGGGAGGCACTGAGGGCAGTGTGGGGGCAGAGCTGGCCGCATGTTTGTGAGTCTCCCCGCTGCGTTTGTTCCACAGCCCAACCCAGTCCGGACTGTGTCCTCAGCGGCTTCTTGACCCAACTCGGACTGGGTTGCTGCCACGGCGGTGCAGTCATTTTAGTTTTTAACCATATTATTCAGGCCAGTTGCCTGGTTAGGGTTTCTGGATGAGGCACTCTGAGGAACTGGGTTCTAGTCCCAGCACCTGCCAGTGACTTTGGACAGGTCTCTTTCCCTCTCTGAACTTTTGTTTCCCATTCCATACCTTTGTATTATCTATTTAGTAGAGCCATGTAGCCTAGAGGATATGATATTGGAATTGGGCCTGAGAAACCAAGGGTTAAATCCTGGCATAACCATGAACTTACTTGGTGGCCTTGGGTAAGTCACTGGTCCTTTTTACACAGACACTCTAATACTGATAAAATGGGTGTTACATTTTATTATACATGTTGCAGGGCTGCTCTATGGGTGTTCTGCAACATGTATAATAAAATGTAACACCCATTTTTAAGGGAGTCTGTGTGAAAAGGGCCACGTTAAGTAGGGAATGTATGCATCTATTCAGGGACATTTTCCAGCACCAGATGTGTTGCTATATTAATAATAACAAGACTGCAAGATCTTTGGGGCAGAGACTGGAGTTGTAACAAATAACCAAGTTGAATACTAAATGTGATGGATTGAGGCTATTGGTATCGTTTGATACAAAGCACCATTCCCTTCCCAGTTTGTTTATTGAAGTGAATTATCTCTTTGGGATGTTTTGGTTTGGGTTATTTAACTTATTTCATTCTCATTTTGGGTATTTCGGTTTATTTGGTTACTCATTTTGGGCTGGTCACTTCAGTCATGTTACTTAGTATGACTGTAATGGTTAGCGTGGAAATAACCCAAATGAATAAACCAAAATACCCAAAATGAAACACTAAAGTCAACAAAAATCTTGAAATATTCAAAATGCAATACTTGAAATACAGGATTAAGGATTTTCGTTTTGGTGGTCGAAAATAATTTGGGTATTCAGAGGACTATTCAAATAGGCAAATTATATGCTTGAATACAAAACTGGCCACTAATTTCAGCTCTAGCAGAGACTGCGCCTTAACAGTACACAAGGGCTCTGATCTCATCTGAGTCTCCAGGTGCTTTTCTAAAACTAATAGCAACAGACATGCTGATCACTTTAAATACTATTTAATGTGACCATGTATCAGAAACAATCTACCCTGAAGTGATTTACAGGGAATTTGCTAAATAGTCCAAGTTATATTAGAAGCCCTTTGCTTCACCACTAGGGTTAAGTTTAGGTTATTTCATTGCCTTGCCATAGCCAGAAGGTAAGTGCGCTAGGGGGAGGGGCGGCACTGTTAAGAGCTAGGATTTTGCAATCCGAGTCAGCGTCCAACTGTCTAAGTATCCCCCGCCCTTCCTGTGGGCGCCATTTTGAGTTAGGGCTGGTTTGAAACAGCCATGCCGATCTTGCAGAAAAGTGCCACAAAATCAGAACGGCTGTCGGAATTCTGACCAAACAATTTGCACAATGTGCAAAATGACCCCAGCGCAGGCCCGCGTGACCGCTGCCTTACATTAAAGCAGCAGCCGCCGCCATTTCGGTGTAGGGTGGTGGCCATTTTGCGCAAGCGTAGAATGGCAGCCGTCGCTTCGGTGTAGGGCAGTGACCATTATGGAAATTGCCGGAATTCATTTCAATTCATTCTGATCGGAATACCATCTGATTCCAAATTCGGATCGGAACACCCAGTTTTGTCGAAATCGGAACTGGGTGGGAATTTCGGTTTCAGCCCCCTTTTGAATAAGGAAGTGGCAGCGGCCAGATGAAGCATGGGCAAGACCTGCCAGTCCTTAGAACTTGGGCTGATGGGTACATTACCTTTGCCCTTCTCTACATGCAAGCTAGGAGAAAGGGGAATGTGCCCCCCGTTATTACGTCCATGATTGTAACAATAAACTAATGGTAAGTAAATAAACAGATACTGTAGCGGGGGTGGGTGAGTGGGTTACCCAGTTGTTGTCTTTTTTTTATACATGAAATATTTTGAGCGAGTTCAGATACCTTGTTTATGCTAAATGCTCAGTTATTTCCAACCCTTCGTTCTCTGTCTTACCATATATCCTGGAGCACAGGTGCACTTTCCTGTCATGCTATCACAGTCAGCACCGTTCTGGCAGGGGCAGGCTAGCTGGCAGCTTTCCCCGTACGATCCAGGAGGACAGGTCTCATTGCAGTAGAGTCCAGCCCAGCCATTTTTACAGGTGCATTCACCAGACAACGGGTGGCAGCTAATGAAGAGAGACAGGAATTAATGAGAAGCACAGAAGGGGGGGAAAAGTGAAGCTCTTTGTAAGTAGCAGCAGCAACTGTGCAGCAGGAAAAACTCAAGTGAAATATCATTAGAGATAGAGGGGGAAAAAAAAAGCTAAAAATTGCTCAGAGTGTCAATTAAGGCAAGAGCAAGCAGGAAAATGAATAGGTGAAGTTAAAATCTGGTCCCATCCGGTCACATAGCGCAGAGCTAGGTCGGAGCTTCCAAAGAGCAAGCGATTTTTGTGTTTCATACAGCTTGAGCCTGTCCCCGTTTGAGTTAACGTGAGCTCTGGCACCGAGTCAGTGGAACTGGGGCTGGTAGTGCCAGCTGGATGCCATATGCCCAGCAATAGGTAGGGACAATATGGTCAGTGAAGGGTGGCCAGGAGTAGGGACAGTCCAAAGGAGGAGATGGAGCAAGCAGCTCACGATGCTGTTCAGGGTACCCGTGTTTTCAAGTTCCATGCTGGGTATTTGACGGGCTCCCCAATTATCAATCGGGTACCTGGATAACTGAAAAACTGGTAATTTTCTGGTTACTGATCAGTAAATTGGAGCAGAACATTGAAAAATCAGGACCAGATGGTGGGGCCAGTCTCAAGCCCCATGGATCCACCATGCCTGCATGTGTGCGGTTTCCGGGTGGCACTAGGTGCCGGCAATGACAGTGCATGTGGTTTCCGCATGCGGCTGTGCACAGGATCCGCGGGGCTTGGGATCGGCCCCATTGACATGCCAGAGCATCAGGTACCTGAATCGAGTCAAAACTAGGTATCGATTCATGCCTGAAAAGTTTGAGTCAATTTGGGTACTGGAAATTTGACAGGCATATCTGTTTTGGTGCCTGTTTCAGCTTTAGTTCAGATCTCCTGGTAAGTATCTATGGGTAAGGCCATGAGACGTTATCGGACAGTGGGTAACCTTACCCCACATTGGCCCGTGATGCAGATGACCATCAGGCTGGCACCCACCAGATGTTCGCCCACTTCCACCTCGGGCCAGGTGGGCAGCTGCTATGCCATGCATCTGCCAGAGAAGGCTGGTGACCCATTGCGGGCTACTGTTGTCTCACCCATGCCACTGTAGCATGGTCGATGGCACTGTGGCAGGGACAGTGGCATGGTCGGTGGCACTGTGGTTGGGCCCATATAATCCCACCCTGCGGTGACGTCTGCCGGCACCGTAGAGCCACAGGCGTAGTTCACAATTTTTGTGCAACTATGACATGGCAGGGGTTGGGATAGCGGGCAGGCCGGGGGATAGTGGGTGGGGTGGGGCCGGGTGCCAGTCTGTGTGGACGGTTCCTTGGCCCAGGGTGTGGCAGGACTTGTGACAGCAACCCGCCTACCCTGGTTTCCCCCTGGGGGGCTGCTCATTTGAACTGCTCTTCCCACCGGCCCAAAGTGTGGCAGCTGTGTTTGGCCTCCCATGGGTGGGCACGGGATCTGGCTAGCCCTGTCTCATGTTGCTTCACCCTACAAGGAGTCAGTCCATTGGAGGTCAGTGCCACCAAAGTCTGTGTGCAGGCAGCGGGCGCCCTGTGGCTATTCACAAAACACCGAACTGGCACGAGCCGCAGTCACTTCATTGGGGCAAGCCCTGGGGTAGCATTTTTGAAGCCAGAAGCTTAACTCTCCCTACGCAGCCCATGCAGAGAAGGAGTTGGGTTTTGTCACACAGACTCATGAGTGTGTCCTAAAGAGAGCTGAAACAAATAAACACGGTTAATTTGGTATCCATCCAAGCTGGATCCGCAGCAGCTGAAAAGGCCTAGTCACAGCATGGCGTATTCTGGTTAATGTTTGGTGGATTGGTGGATTATCTGGCTAAGCAGATTACCGAATTACCGTGATACTGCATATTACTATTTTCTGCATTACCACTGAAAAGATTACCACTTACTGCAGTCGTTCCTTTCCTACATACTCCCTACCCTCTCCAGAGCTGTTTTTTCAGTAGTAACGGTAACATTCAGCTACATGGTAATGCGGTAATGGTAATTTGATAAACCGGATGACTTTTGTGGTATTATTCAGTTGACCACAGCGGCAACTGGTTTGTTACCAAATAACCACCAAACTAACTGAAATACCGGATATTAATATAACTATTCCTTTCAGCTCTAGTCCTGAGGAAAGCAAGCCAAGGGAAGGCTCTTTGTTTGAATAAAGTGAGTTTGCTCCAGGCCCTAGAGGAGGATTGTCAATGGAGATGAGTGCTCACAGCTCCTCTTGACATCAGCTGGGGACTGGTCCCATGACCCCAGTACTGGCACACCACTGGCTAGTTCAAGGTAGTGCCAGCATACCCCATTGGCCAATTCATGCCAGTGCTGGTCTATCTAGAGTGCTGATACTTAGTGCTATCCAATAGGAGTCCAGCACTGCTCTGAATTAGCCAGTTAAATATACTGTCATCCTATTGGATAATGCTAATTACCCATTTAATAATAAATGGAGTATTAGCGTCCATTTAATGGTAATAAACGGACACCAATATTCATTGGTGAATATTTGTTGGTAATATTCCATGGGTGAGCTCACAGTAGTGCTGCTCATGGTGCTCGCTTGGCAGGTTGCACTTCCATGGCTGTTAAATGCACTTTCTGAACAAATCTGGTGACAACCTTGCAGCAGTTGAAGCCGTGCAGATTTCACAGGGCCCTGGTTACAGGCCTTTGTGTGCCGCAGGAGACTCACCAACTGTTTTCTTATTGTTATTTGTTGGCATGTCCTAACATTGCGGCCTTGATTGAACGGGTTTCTTCCTCCCGGTAAAATGAATGCCCCGTACGCTAATCTCATAAAGCGTGCTATAAGTGTGTTGCACACGGTTATCGTAGGCAGAGGAGATTAGTCAGGTGTTGTTGTGACTAAGAATGACCAAATTTTGCAACTGTCGTGTGCTTTGTCATAAATAGTGTTTTACCGACTAATTAAAACAATTCATCAGCTTAACAAACCGCCGCATATGAAATTCCTCTGTCACGTCGCTCCCCGAAATTATAGCTGCTTGTACTGTACCTCTTAACATTTAGATGAAAAGTAATAAAATCTCATTTGTCCTCCCTCTGCATCTATTAATCACTACCTAATGGGAGCAGAAAGCTAAACATTAAAGAAATATTTTAGAATGGATTTTCTCCTCACCCCGCCTCCCGTTTTTGTTCCTGCTGCACATATTTATAAGGTCTCAACCAGCACTGCGTCTGTTGGCTAAATTAAATCTTTTGAAAGTAATATACGATCATGGCACTTTGAATCAGTCTGTGACAATTCAATTCAAAATACTACACCTGGTAAGAGCATTTTGACTTTACCGCTGGCTCTTTTATCAAAAAGGACAGCTTTTTTTGCATGGGGGACAGGATATTTTTTTTCAGTGGTGGAAAACAAAATCCTCACACCCGCAGAAAGGAAACAACAGTGGCAGCAGCAACAAAAAGCTACAGAAAATAAAAATGCAAGGAGCTCTATGGAATTTGGAGACACGGAGAGCATCTCTCTCTCAGGTCCACTAGCTCACTGTGATGTCTCTCTGTTAGCCCTCTAGGGAACTTAATCCACTTTGCAGGCTTGCATGGGGTTGCTGGTTGCTCTTCCCCGAGTGATGGGAAGTTTCCAGGGTAGCCTTTTCTGGACTGGTTTCCTTTTGAGGAGAGAGGCAGACTGGAGGCTTACAGTGTGCATAGAAATTAGAGCTGTGCATTCCGGGTCTTGGTAAAACCCCAAAACACAAACACTCCTTTTTTGGTGCTTACATCTAAGATACAAATACTAGGGCTGTGTATTCAGGTTCTGAGTGAACACAAAATTTCCTGGAAAAAACCATGGTATCTGAGATCTCAAAAGGGGCCCCAGAAACTACAGCACGTGTCCACCTTGGAACTAGACTGCTCTCCAACTCCTTTCCTTTACAGGCCTATCAAAATGGCAGAGCCTCACTGCACTTCTTTGCCGAAATAACCCCTATACAGGGAGCCGTGTTCACTGCAGTTACCACATTGGTGGCGATGGGGAAAATGTGATGAAGGTGGGTAAAGATATAAGAATAAATACAAATATGAATCTTGCAAATACAAAGACAGATACAAATGCAAATACTTAATTCTGTGCACAGTCCTAAATTAGAAATCCATTTATTTACAGATTTCCAGGCTGAGGAGGAGAGGATGGGAAGCAATTGACAGTAGCCGTAGCGATCCCACAGATATACTGTTGAACTTGCAGTCCTCAAAGCCCAGCAGCGCAATTCCTTAAATGCTGCTCTCCACGGTGTAAAGCGTCCCACAAGGTTCAGCATGACAAGGTTTCTCTGGAAGACTTTTTGCAATCTTTCTTCAAGTTATCTCAGCTTGCAGTCTCTCTCCCAAGCACCAGCTCACTTAGACCCAGACTCACCTCTGCTGCTTCAAACACGCCACGCTCTCTGTTCCTCTCCATCTGCTTAACAAAAGATTCAACGGTTCCGCTTGACCTGCCCAACTTGTAACCGGGGGGAGGGGCTCACCATTCAAAGGTCATTACAGGGTCTAGAGTACACACTGAATAGACTGTTTTGCAGCCAAAATGTATAATCCTCTCGATGGAGAAGGGATGGGGTTTTTTTCCTATCAAAATCCAAATACATCAGAGCAACCAGGCTAGTTTCTCTCATGCTAGAGGGTAGAGTTGAAATAAGTGCCCGCAAAAACAGGACCCTCTGTTGAGTTTCCANAGTCTCTCTCCCAAGCACCAGCTCACTTAGACCCAGACTCACCTCTGCTGCTTCAAACACGCCACGCTCTCTGTTCCTCTCCATCTGCTTAACAAAAGATTCAACGGTTCCGCTTGACCTGCCCAACTTGTAACCGGGGGGAGGGGCTCACCATTCAAAGGTCATTACAGGGTCTAGAGTACACACTGAATAGACTGTTTTGCAGCCAAAATGTATAATCCTCTCGATGGAGAAGGGATGGGGTTTTTTTCCTATCAAAATCCAAATACATCAGAGCAACCAGGCTAGTTTCTCTCATGCTAGAGGGTAGAGTTGAAATAAGTGCCCGCAAAAACAGGACCCTCTGATGAGTTTCCAGTACCTGAATCAAATGAAATATCGACAACTGGTATACTGAAATTCCAAAATACTGGCAACCAGTATACCAAAATCCCGATTTTGTCCCTGATTTCAGGATTTTTTAAAAAAAATCCGGTATTTTGGAATCCCTGTTGTTGGTATTTCAGTATACTGGTTATCAGTAATTTGGTTAAAGATGTATTCCACAGCTCATGGTGTCTTTCTGGTACCCTATGGAAACAGCCCAGGAAGGAAGCACTTTGTAGACTGTAGGATAAACGTAGCTTTGCCTTGTAAGGTTTCCCTCTTTGTTACTGGCGCTCTTTGAAAATCCATCCAACGTTGAAACTTTTTAATAAATGCAAAACTATGTAAATGTAAACAAGTTTTCACTGCATTTTAGAAAATTTTCCACGTGGTCAAGTTGACTAGGTTTGGGATTTAGGAGGATAAAAGTATTAAATTAGGACACAGACAATTCCAGGATAAGGGAACAGAGATGAGGACATGCACGCAAGGACAGGGGACAGATCCATGATCAGCACTAGGACTGAAATGAGATCTCACAAAAGCAAGAAATCTTGTTGAAATCCCAATTCTCGGTTCATCTTGAAATGAATCTAGAACTTCGGGATCTTGCAAAATTCTTGGCAAGATATTCAACTTTTTTAAAAAAACCTGTGCACTCATAAAATGACTTCTGCCATGAACCAAAATGGCAGTGATGCTATTGCCACCATTTTGGTTCAGGGCAGCAGACTGCACATGAGCAGATCGCCACCGGGCTGTTTTGCACATGTGCAAATGACGGCTGCCCAAAACCAAAATGGCAACGATGGTATTGCCACCATTTTGATTCAGGGCAGCAGACTGCACATGTGCAGATGGCCACTGGGCTGTTTTGCACACGTGCAAATGGCTGCTGCCCCTAACCAAAATGGCAGCGATGCTGTTGCTGCCATTTTGGTTAAGGGCAGAAGTTCATTTTGTACATACACAGTTGATTTTTTAAAATTTCATGACAAGAATTTGTCATAGGCTCAGGCAATTACTAGGAAATCAATCCAAGTGCCCACACTCATGAGAGTTTTTGTGAGGAAAAAAACAACCCACGGTATTCGTTCAGCACTAATCTGGACCCTCCTCTTCCTGAGTGATCAAGCTTTTGGGCAGAATTCCTTCCACTGAAAGCTTTTTCCTTCTAGACTACAGTGCCATCTCATCTAACACTCTGGCAGCCTGGTGGCTATCATGCAAAAGGTTTTATTCCTGCTTAGCCAGTAAACTGAGATGAATGAGAAAAAAAACCAACCCAACCAAATAATTCTTAACACAGAAAGTGCACACTACGGGATGCTTAACAGAGAGAGAAAGATCTCTGAGCAAATTGCAGAAGGCAAACAATTAACATCTGCTTTTCAACCTCTCAAAGTGAGCTGAGTGGGAGTAAAGGAAGGGAACATGTCTAGGCCCCTACCCTCTCTCAAAGTTCTGGCAGCAACTTTCGTGAAACCGTGCTTGAAACAGAATTTCATCAACCACCACCACTTCCAGGGAAGAGAGAAATACAGACGAGGGGGTGGAGGAAAAAGCAAAGGGAAATAAGGCAGGGGGCCCACAAACAATGGTGGTGTCATCTTTTTTAAACAAAACAAAACAAAACACAGCTGTTTAATTATTGAGGGAAGGCTGAAACCCTATAGAGCAGGGATGGGGAACCTCAGGCCCGGGGGCCAAAAGCAGACTCTGGCTAGTTTTTATTTGCCCCCTTTCCAGTCTCTTCCCCCAAGCACTGAAAGACTGAACACAGGGTAAGGAAGCAGAGATGAGAGATGCACGCAAGTATCGGGGACAGATCCATGGCACCATCTGATGACATGGACCCTCCTTTCCTGAGTACACCTGGTAAGCACTCCTAGTCCAACTTCCATGAAATCGCGGACCTACTGTTAGTAATTTCTAACCTATCACTAAAATCTGCCACTGTACCTGAGGACTGGAGGGTGCAAATGTAACGCAATATTTAAAAAGGGATCCAGAGGGGATTCTGGAAACTACAGACCAGTAAGCTTGACGTCTGTGCCAGGCAAAACGGTGAAAACTATCATTAAGGACAGAATTACAGGGCATGTTGACAAACATGGCTTAATGGGGAAGAGTCAACATGGATTTTACAAAGGTAAGTCATGCTTCACTAATCTGTTGGAATTCTTTGAGGGTGTAAATAAGCATGTGGACAAGGGAGACCTGGTAGATATAGTGTACCTGGATTTCCAGAATGCATTTGATAAGGTCCCACATAAAAGACTCTTGAGAAAATTAAAAAGTCATGGAATAGAAGGTAGTGCCTTACTATGGATCGGTAACTGGTTAAAGGATAGGAAGCAAAGAGCAGGACTAAATGGTCAGTTTTCACAATGGAGAGATGTAAAAAGTGATGTGCCTCAGGGATCTGTATTGGGACTGGTGCTGTTTAATGTATTCATTAATGATTTGGAAAAGGGATATTGCTAAGGCCTATGGCCGCAATAAATAAACTTGACTTGATTTGGAAAAGGGCGTTAAGAGTGAGGTGATCAAATCTGTAGATGACACCAAGTTATTCAAGGTAGTTAAAACATGAGCAGACTGTGAAGAACTGCAACAGGAACTTTGATGATGATGCCCAGGCACTGGGTGCCTGGGCATCATCTAAATAGCAGATGAAATTTAATGTGGACAAGTGCAAGGTGATGCATATAGGGAAAAATAATCCAAACTATGAGTACACAATGCTGGGTACTAAGCTAGGAGTTACCACTCAGGAAAAGGATCTGGGAGTGATTGTGGACAAGACACTGAAATCCTCAGTCCAGTGTGCAGCAGCAGTCAAAAAAGCAAACAGAATGTTAGGAGTTATTCGCAAAGGGATAGAGAATAAAACTGAGGATGTCATAATGCCTCTATACAAATCAATGGTG
>QEPC01006595.1:4158238-4176786 GCA_003113815.1 Sphenodon punctatus | reverse complement strand
GAGTAGATCGGGAGCGGTTATTTACCCTCTCAAATAGTACTAGAACTAGGGGACACTCCATGAAACTAGCTGCCGGCAGATTTGAAACAAATAAAAGGAAGTACTTTTTCACTCAACGCATAATTAACTTATGGAATTTGTTGCCAGAGGATGTTGTCAAGGCCAGTAGTATAGCTGGGTTTAAAAAAGGCCTGGATAGGGGATAAGTTCTTAGAGAATAGGTCCATTAATAGCTATTAGTCAAGTAGCTTACGGGATGAACTTCTTACTGTCAGGAGCTGGGAGTGAACAATGGGGAATGGATTGCCCATTGTGACTGATGGTTCTTCTCCCATGCAATTGAGATTGACAGGATGCTGGGCTTGATGGACCATTGGTCTGACTCAGTATGGCACTACGTACTTATGTTCTTATGTGGCCCTTGGAGCTTGTACTAATTTTCAAAGTGGCCCCTGAGAGCAAGGTTCTAGCTATCACAGGTGCAGCCGTACCAGGGCCCAGGTAGTTGGGGGAGATGGTGCCCATGCATGCAGAGTGCCCCAGCAGGGGATCCATTCCATCTTCTGCTCCAGGGCCCATTCCCACCTAATTACACCCCTGCTTGGGAGGGGAAAAGTTCCCCACCTTTGCTGTAGAAAGATTCTCCCAGTACGTAAAAATATGAACACTAATCTTGTAGGTTTCTGCCATTTTATGCTCAAGAGCTACCATTTGGTTGACTGTCCACAGACCAGCTCTCTGAACAGAATGAGACCAAGCCCCTGACAGAAGAAACAAGCAGCCTTCTCCCACCATTTCTCTCAAGTTATTAGCTTTGAATAAGGACCACTTTGAAAATTAGTACAAGCTCTCAGGGCCACAGAGAAGTTGGACTAAGAGTGCTTACCAGGTGTACTCAAGGATCTGTCCCCTTTCCCGTCTCGACACCCCTTCTCTCCCCTGTTCCCGGGGGTGGGTGGGATATTTCCTCCTCATCCAGATGTTTTATGTTTATGTTGATTGTGTTTTTATGTGTGTATTTTTACATCTTTATATACTGTAAGCCGCGCCGAGCTGCCTCTGGCAGGAGGGGCAAGATATCAAATATTTTAATAAATAAATAAACAAATAAAATTAGCCAATCTCATTATTCTCAGTGCTTGTGCTCTCAAAACAAATACCACCAAACTTTAACGTGTGTGTGTGTGTGTGTGTGTGTGTGTGTGTGTGTGTGTGTGTGTGTGTGCGCGTGCGCGCGCACGTGTGTGCACGTGTATGGCTGTCAGGAAATAAATTTCTTTGGAAGTGGCCCCAGAAAAGATAAAAATCAGAGCAAGAGCTGTGCTGCACGGGGATCAAAGTAGAAAATCAGCACAGAGATTTTGTCGGAATATGGAGTGCCTTTGGAGAAGGTCACTTTCCCTCAACTCTCTTGCTCCTTGGCTCAGACAGTGACAGGATTCTGAAGAATTCATTGAAAAGTGGAAGGCTGAAATACCATGGATGAATGAAAGAGCATTTACAGAACTATGGCTTGCTGATATCTCTTTGTTCATTGACGGCGGCGATAAGATGCAGGGAAGAGACAGATTTTATCAATGGAGAGACAAGTCTCATTTATTAAGGAGGACAGATAGATACCATCTTGAGAAGAGAACGTGGGGAGGAAAGCTGATAGGATAGAGATAGGACGGCAAAGGAAGCCATTGTTGGATGGCAACCAAAAGCAGGCCAACAGCACAAAGCTAGTGAAGACTTCCACCCAAAATCCTGACTAAAAACATCAGGCCTAGTCTTCGTTGGACAGCCTGTCCATCTCAACCCAGCTCATCAAGCTAGCTCCTGGCTAGGTTTGCCACCTTTTGCTGATTCCCATTTTGGCCTATGGAAGTCTCAAGGTCAAACCACAAGAGGTGGCCATCCTACCCCTGGCACCAGCCCACCTCTGCTCCCATCTAGGCCAGAGGTGGGGGACCATTTTGGTCTGTAGGCCACAGTGACAATTTCAAAATGGCCAAAAAAAGAAGAAAAAAAGAGAAAGAAAAACACACGCTCCACACGCAACCCCCACTTGGTTCTCTCTGCCTTGGGTCCACTACTGTTGCCAGATTCTCCACAACAATAGGAGCCTGCCCCAGGGAAAGCTATGCCCTGCAGCTGAGCTCTCCTGAAGAAGGACTCCTGGATTCTGTCTCTCAGGGAAAGGTGGGTCCTGGGGCAGAGCTTCCCCATTCCCCAGAGGCAAGGTCATGGGGAGCCTTTCCATGGATCTTCCAAGCACGAAAGACAGGTCATGCGGTTGCTAAAGTGGGCTGGGCTGCATTAATGGAGAGGGGGAGGGATGCCCTGGCCATCCCTGTTCTAACCCCTCAAAATGAACTCTGGTCTTCCTTATGTTTTCAAGTCTCTAGCTGAAATGCAGACCAATCCAACAGCTGTGTCTTTCATCTTTGCCTGCTGCTCTATCTCTTTCCCTCACTCAGACCCCTCTGCGTAAGGGCCCATCGCCCATGTCTTATACCGCAGCATGGAATTCTCAATCCAAGTCCCAACACTGTTATTCCCTGCCCAAGGGTTCATTACATCATGCAAGATACTTGCGTTGCATGCTCTATGGCACTGGATAAAGGAGAAATGAAGAACAGATTTTTAATCACGGATGTTATTCGCATTTTCAGATCGTATCTGAATTAATATCCGCACTAACGTTGAAATGGGAACCTGATTTGGTGCCCACGGGTAATACCTGCATTTTTGGGTACCATTTTGGGTATCCGAATTGATTCTTGAATACCGTTCAACCGCTCAAAAAAACCAAAATTTTGGTCGCTGGTTTTCTGAGTACCAGAAATGACCTGAAAACAAAAAAAGAATACCCGGAAAAATTCCCATAATCCAGAAACAAAATTGGGACAAAACCCGTATTTTGGCATACCAGTTGTTGGTTTTGGGGAACCTGATCAAAAGATGGTTCCGGTATCGAAAGTACCTGGAATTCTCTGTTTGATTTGAGTACCGGAAATTCAATGGGTTATACCCATTTTTGCAGGTACTAATTTTAGCTCTAATCCGTACCCAAAGTGAAATTCATTTATTTATAAAATCAGTGCAGGAAGAAACCTCATCTAGTTCTGTGGTTCTCATGCTTTTTGGATGCATGCCCTCCCTTACCCGTCAGTGGTAACCAAGGCCTCCTCAACTCAACTACCTCCACACACGGTTCCTGCTCCTTCTCACTTCGACTCTCTCACCTCTTTCCCACCCTATTATTTTGGAAATAATACAGTGGGAATAATAGAGTCCACCTAACACAGACATAAAGGAGCTAGGTGTTTGCCATCTGTGGTTTTTCTCATGTCCCTCAACGGGGATCGGCCAGTCTGATGAGCTGAGGCCCTGACCCCAGCAGACTGGCCGATCCCCGCGCATATTCTGGCTGCGCACCCCCCACCCCACCCCACCCCCGCAGCCAGAATATGCACAGGGTGTGTGTGTCTGAAAGTGGCCTTAGTCTCTGCTTGGATGCAGGGTGACTTGAAGTCTTTGGATATTTCGTTTTGGATGCTCTGATTTTTCTGGTTATTTCGGATAGTTGGCCGAAAAACCAAATGACTGAACCAATATTTGGATATTCTATTATTCAGTATTCAAAACAACAAACATAGCTGGAAACCACTCAGCACCAAAAGGAAATGAATATGGGATAGTGGAAACAATAGCTAGTTTTATCTGTTTTGTCAGACCCAATTCACAAAGCAGGCAAAATTGTTGGATGTAATATTCCTTTCACCTGTAGTCTTGAGACTTGTGAGCATCCTTGACTCCCATTGTCAAACCACAGAGTGACAGCCAAAAGAATCCAATTGTTCTACTGGAGAGCAGCTCCAACCATCTCTGTTAGCAGAATTATGGGCTCCAGAGGGTTTAAGCAACCTGCAGTTGCTAAAGTGAGATCTAGGCTTCAAAGAAGCAATATTTTAGCACTTCCAAATCCAGATAGCCACATGAAAGCTCACCTGTTTTTTCCCCAGACTGAGACCGATACACTTTATATCAAATGCAGTGGCAGATTTTACCTGAAGTAAGTTTCCACCCCCAATCCCCTTTTCGGTGTGCATGCAAGAATTAAATTGTGCTGCTTGCATGCCTAATTGAAGAAAAGGTGTTTCAACTTCTGCCGGCTGCGAAAGACTGCAAGGGAGGGCCGCCAACATAAGCAAGGCAGTCAGGTTCTCCAGCAGTCTGGCTTCAAATTGCAGAATGTCTGTATCAATGTCTGTATCAAGGACACATTTGCCTGGTTATCAATTATCCCCAGCTCTTTATGAAAATGACAAAACCCAGGGCTTGGCTTGGAATGTTTAACAGTGAGAGAAGAGAAAATTAGGAATCAGCAGGAGGAATCATCAGAAACTTTTGTTTAGCAAACAAAATCCTGACAACACCCTGCAGGATGCAGGGTGAGGGGTTGGGGTAGGGATTTCGGTTTCGGATAGAACCGAAATTGCCTGAAAATGGCCGTTTCAGACTAATTCAAAATTTTGGATTCTTTCAGTTCAGGCAGGTTGGTTCTTTTATATTGATTTTGTTTGGCAGCTCGGGGCAGTTCATAAAGAACCGAGACAAGATCCAAAATTCATAAAGAACTGAAAACAAAAAATCTGAAACTGAAATGACCCCTGGAGTCCCTCCCACCCCTAGTGAGGGGCGTCCAGAATGTGGGTGGGGTTTGGAATACAGAGTCGGGTTCAGGGTTGAGAGTTGAGGGCAAGAGCTGAGAGGCTGGAGACAAGAGCCAGTCTGGATAAGGTCTGCAAGGTGCAGTCAGGGCTGGTCTTACTACAAGATGACCTGGGGTGACTGCCCTGGCCCCCCCTACTTTCTCTACTTCCAGGGGCCCTGCTGTGGTCCCCACTGTCTTCCAGTTGGGCCCCAAACACGACCACCTGTAGGGCCCCCCATGGTTGCCCCTGAGGGAGTGGGGCCACAAAGGGGCCCTGTTTTTCATCTTCACCCTGGGGTCTGCAAATTCTGAGGCTGGCAGGAGCAAGCCAAGTGTTATTCCACCTAGTTTCTTATACGTTGTCCAGCAGCCAGTCATGAACCTGGGGGTCAGGGCAAGGGCTGGAGACAGACAGGAGGGGGGCATGACTAGACAAAGGCATGGAGACCTCTTGAGTGTGCGGCTGGGCCTGAGGCAAGGCAGAGAAGTGGCACTTACAGGCCCAGCCACTGCTCCGGGAACTCTGTGGCAAGGGTTCAAGACCGGGCCTGACAGCAGTTGGGGAATGTCAAAATAGGGGAAAGGATCTGACCAGCATAAGAGCCAATTCTGCGTGGAGCTCTGCACAATGGAGAGTGGTTCAGCATTGCAGACCGGATGTCCCAAATCTCACAGAATTGGTCCCTTAAAAAGAGGGAGTAGAAAATTAAGATCTGACCTATAATTGAGGTTTATACCATTTCAATTACACTCCCTCGATATTTATTTTCTTAAAAGGTTTGGGCACAGGGATGTTAAACTGTGGGCCGCAAGATGCCTGCTTGCAGGAAGGGGTCATACATTATCTCCTTTGACAGTGTTGACATCATCACTGTGCTGGAGACGAACTTGGAGGATATTGATTTGGGTCTATTTCTAGACCGACGTCAAGCGTTTCCAACAAGGTAATTTGACATGAGCCATAAACCGAAGCAAATTAGCTTTCATTCTGAAAGCCTCTTTGAAGCCTGCAGATTCAACGAGAAATTCTGTGTTGGAAACACGGGGCTGGACAGTTCAGTTTTAAAACCATGTCTGAACTTCAGTCAATTATGTTTGGGCTGCTTTTTTTTAGCAGGAGGCAACATATTTTTATTGAAAAATATTGGAAGTTAAATATTAGAGACCACGTTGTTCCCCCATCTCATCTTTGAAGAGTTTTTATACATGGAAAGGAGGAGAGGTCTGGGGCCACATGGATCTCTGCCGGGAGGGAGTTCCACAGCCTTGGTGCGGCCACTAAGAACCCCCTCTCCTAGTCGCCCCACCAAGATACTCGGGGGACTTTGAGAAGGGCACTCCCAGTGGATCGCAGAGGTTGATCTAGAGCCTGGGGAGTGAGGTGGTCCCGCAGGTAGGCAGGGCCCAGGCCGTATAGAGCTTTATAGGTACACACCAACACCTTGAATCAGCCCTGGAAGATTATAGGCAGCCGGTGCAAAGAACAGAGCACCGGTGTAATGTGCTCACGGCGACCTGTCCCTGTAAGTAGGCGGGCCGTTGCATTCTGCACCAGCTGTAGCCTCTGAACCGTCACCATGGGTAGCCCCACGTAAAGCGCGTTACGTTAGTCTAGTCTTGACATGATGAAAGCATGGATGATAGTGGCCAGGTCGGAGTCCGAGACATACGGCTGGAGCTGCCGCACCAGATGTAACTGGCAAAACGTGCTCCTCGCTACAGCCCCCACCTGGGCACCCAGGTGGAGCTGTGAATCGAGGAGTACTCCCAGACTACGGACCTGAGAGACCAGTGGAGGGTGAATCCCATCAATGATGGGGGATGCCAACCCCAACGCCCTCCCCACTAGCATCACTTCCATCTTGTCAGGTGCTTAAGTGTATGCCTAAATTTAAATGGAGGGCCCACGTGGGATTATCCACATGGTTGAAGCTAGGGGGCACCTTGTTCCACCAGGATGTAAAGTCCCAAACCTGCCACCCCAGAAATCAAGACAGTGGGGCTGATCCCATGTCCCATGCGCACGCGTGCGTGTGTGCGTGCATGAAAAGCGCACGCATGTCCATAGAGAGCATGTTGTGCCACGTGGGTTGCATGTGGCTCCCGCTTGGGATTGTGGCCAATGACTATTAGCGCTGTGTGTCCAGGGGAAACTGGAGTGGGCCCAAAGTAAAACTAGAAGGAGAAACACGAATGTACATTTGGTCTTTGCCCTGATGCTGACAATTTTATTTTTTTTACCACTTGATAAAGGTTAGACACGCAGTGCGTTAAGTCATCCCATCCTGCTGACCAGCGCTGTCCACTTGTTTCCACGTGCTCTTCTCTTCTGTCTGCAATATCCAGGGCAGGAACGGCCTTATCACTGGGCAACCTGGGCCTTGGGTCCAGGGCTGGCTCCAGGGTTTGTGAGGCCATGTGCGAAGTCTTCGTGCGGGACCTAATTTGCATAATCAGGCCCCACCTAATTATGCAAATGTATATACTCCTGACCCATAACTAAGTTGGTTAAACTGTTAGCAGGGGGGGAGGGGCTAATTATGTAAATGGTTTAGGTCGTCAATATTTAATTGTAGATGCTTTTCTCCTGCATAGTGACAGGATGGCGGATTCACAAGGGGGTCCCATATTTTATTTTTGCCCTGGACCTCACAACTTCTAAGGCTGGCTCTGTCTTTGTGGCAGAGCCTGTGTATTTGGGGAGAGGGGCTGCTCAGTGTGTGGGCTTCCGATGCACTTCCTATTCCTCTCATCGTAACCAAGCCAAGTACGTGCACTTGTGACCTCGCATCTTCATGAATGTTAGACCCCTTGTCTCTCCCTCTGTTCCCCTTCCTAAGTCTCTCCCCCAGCTCATGTAACTCAGATTGTAAGCCCTAAGGGCAGGGACCGTGTCTATTTTATTACTTTGTAAAGTGCCAGGTACACTGCTGGTGCTATATAAATGTTTGTTAATAATAATAATAATAATAGAGCAGAAACAGGTACTTAATTTAGTACCTGGCGGTAATACCCAAATTGTCAGGTACTACATCAGGTACCTATTGGGTTAGCTGGGTACCAATCACCGAAACATCAGTAACTCCCGGTACCGATCTTTCGATTTACTTATTCCCAATCAGTATATCGGTATACCAATCAGTATATTGGATCAGAAAACTGAAAAATTGGCATGAAAACGTTTAAAAAATGTGACCAGAAGTTGATTTTCTGGGACCAGATGTTGACTCTCTGGGATAGAAAGTTGATTTTCTGGGATGGAAAACCAATAAACAAGTGTCAGAAGTTGATAAATTGGGTAGGGGAGGGGGGAAGTAACAAAATTGGGACTGGAAGTAGTTTTCCTGGACCGGACGTTGACTTTATGGAAGTCAATTTTCTGAGATGGATAAACCAATAAATAGGTGTCGCAAATCGGTATATTGACAAAAAGATGAAAAATCGGTACCAGAAATCGACATTCCGGGACTTCGAATACCCAAATTCAGTTGCAATTGGGTACCGATTGGTACTTGATGGGAGGCAGGGCACTGGGTACTGGAAATTCAATGGGCTACCCATTTTTGTGGGTACCCTCTTTCAACTCTACTATGCACTCCACACATAATGTAATAGTAATGATAAGACAGACATTCTTTTGAGCTGTGATATTTGTATATACCAATGCCACTGCTAATAGAAAATGTGATGTACATACCTGAGAGTGTTTGCAGCATTACAAGGACATTTCTTGTTGCATCTGAGGCCATAAAATCCCTCTGGACACATTCGTTCCTGGCAATGAATCCCTTTAAATCCAGGATCGCACATACAGGCTCCATTTACATGGTAACACTTTGCCCTGTTTTGACAGTCACACTTCTGAGTGCACTGGAAGCCGTACGTCCCAATAGGACACTCCTCTTGACACCTGAAAAGAAATATGATACCTCTGATGAAGTCAGATGATAAATATAGCCTATTTATGACTTTTCCAAGAGAATGTTTTCGCTGATGTATTAAACCATAAAAATCATAGCTTGTTGATTTAAGTAATGGGCTGAACAGATGAAATCATTGAAGGGCTGTGTTACTGTAGGCAGGTAAACTGCTGCTAAACTTAAAGTGTATTCAATCTCTGTCCAATTGCATCTTGTGATACTGACATCAGTGCTAGCCTAAAGCATCTCCAATAATTTCCTGAATAACCCCACAAACAATTAGATACACAATAAGCGGCTTTATTCTCGAAAGAAATGTCTATATTTGCTTGACGGAAGCAATGTAGGCTCCTTCCGAAGGGGATCACGCGTTCAAAGCACTAACAACGAATGCAAAAGAAGTACGATCAATTAAGCAATATCGTATAAAATGTTCGGTGAGAAGGAACGATTTCACTTCCCCTGCATGTGATGGTTTCACCTGCTTATTGTCAATAGCATAATTGCCCCTGTGCTTTGTCACCGACAGACTGTGCATCTGCAGCAATTTGCATCTAAAGATCTTTGTTTCCATTTACTAATATAGAGAGGGCGGCAAGACAGATAGATAGTTCCAGCTTAATTAGGCAGTTTCTGTTCCAGTATTACTAACAACTATAATATCCAGTGCACAGAGATGGAGTGGAGTTTGACAAAGAGTAGCACTTTTTAATGGCAACTTTCCTGTGATGTTCAATATGCTTCCTACCGATGATGAAATCTTGGTGAAATGTGCTCCAAATGGTCTCCTTCATAATGCCCTGCTGCCAAGCTTAATAATCACAACAAAGACCAGCTAACGTCATTTGCCTCCGTGCCTGCTGCGACTCGAGGGTTTCGAAATCTTGCAGGGTGTCTGTACTTCAGTTTACATGATCCACCATGAAGCACGGCTATGCTTGGTTAGTTTAAATAAATAAATAAATAAATAAATAAAATTACTTATCTGTTGGGTCCCAGATATTGAACATGGCTTATCAGCAGTAATTTAATCCCTTGCTCTGATTAAAGGGTCATGTGGTCAATGCAGAGAATAGGGTGGATTGCTAAACACTTTTTGGCGGGTCACTTTACAGCTGGCTTGGGGGGAAAGTTAATATGATGATCGGGAATGGAAGATTAACTGTGCGGTGAAAGCCAGACAAATTGTGATGAAGATGATGGGTTCCTAAGAGGGGAAATCTCTGTTGCACCCACAAATTAATACGCTTGAAGAGAAATAAATAATGAACGAATTAAGGACACTATCCTTCAGCACGGACTTAGAGCTACATCATTCTAGTTCAGGAGCTGGCTTGGGATATGACAATGGAGGAGCATGTAGCAGAGGTGGCCGAGTGAGTTTATTCAGAGAGCATGGTATTGACTGCTCTTCCCACTGACCTTTTCACGGCTCCCGTGCAGAGGTGCTAGCCAATGAGGAAAGGAGGGGAGAGGATTCAATCACTTATTGCAATGAAAAACGTGCTAAGACACCTTGAGTCTCCATGGCGCCATGCAGCTCCAAGAGAGTAGAGTATTGGGCAAGATGAATGCTTAGTCAATAGCACAGTATATCATTCTATATTTATAGAAGATGAAGTATTGCATAGCGCAGGGGGAAAGCATCTACAATTAAATATTGACGACCTAAACCATTTACATAATTAGCCCCTTCTTCCCCCCCTGCTAACAGTTTAACCAACTTATTTATTTGGGGATCAAGCAGCTACTGCTAATGAATTTTATACAAAGAATACTAATAACGACTCCTCTGAAACATAAGGATAATCACAGCAAGAATTAGCTTTCTACTTAAACATCCTTGCTTTGCAACATATCAATCTAATGTGTCCATAACACCATTAACAACCAGATCCATTGCTCAATTAAATTACAAAATGAGCTGCTAAAGCCAAGTTATGTTTCTTGTTTAATTTACGTTGCTTTCTGCTATCTGGGGAGAGCTGCCTTATAATATTCACTGAACTTTAATAAGTACTACAATTATTTGGGCTGGGCTTAATATGACTGTCACCTGCAGAATTAATGGAAACACTTTCACGAAATATTAAACAGAAGACAGCCTGTTTAACTGATTAAAAATATTGCAGATACCCACATTTCTCCCCCTCTTCCCTCTCGCCCCTACCCCACTGGTGTAGTCCTAGGAACAGTGGGAGCATAATGTCATCACACAGCTTGTCTCGACATTGATCTACTTTCATACAATAGGCAAAAATGACATGCTGTCCGAAGTACCACAGTCATTTAAACAGCGAGGCGATCACTGTTTTCATAGCTATGAAATATTTACGCAAACAAAACAGCATGAAAATATATCTACTCATTTTATCATCACAAACGCGCAGCATTTACCCGCCTCGGATTCAATCTACAGGCTGGGTGGCGAGATGGGGAAAACCCAGCAGAAAGGCCACGTTAGCTCTTCTCGCCAGCGGTAGGACTTTCCGTATCTTTATTTCCCAGTTTCCGGTGGCGTTCCAGCTGTTATTCCAGTCAAAGAATTTACAATGCAAACATTTGCATGAGGAGCCGAGGCCATTTCAGTTCAGCACATAACTATCTGGAGCTATCAATAGTGCTTTTCAATTTACCGTCGCCGCATAGCGCAGCCCCGCTAACCAGGAAGCCTTGGCGAACAAAAAGTAACAATTATACTTCTGTAGGGCTTTGTGACGATGTCATTTCCCCCAAATGTTTATCTGAAAATGTGTAGCATTATCTTGCTTACAGTTTAACTTAATACAGATATTTACTGACAATGCTGGCATATAAGGTATTCTAAAATGATTTGACAAAACCTATTATTACTAGGAATGTTTTCATTTTTTTTTCTTAGACAGGGCATTGAAAGTATTATTTTCTCTGGGGAGTGGAGGGGGGAAAATTCTCCTGCAGCATTTGCAACTTGAACTTACATTACAGTGCTGCATTAGTTTCAGTTCAGTCTATAGCTGTAACTGCTCCTTGGGTCTTGTGAACTGAGCAGTCAATTCCATTTTGCAGAGTGAATAAAATGCACGATGTTAATGAAAAGAGTAATAAATAGGGTTGGTTTTTAGAGTCCTGTGTCTGTACCTAGTACCGTTGAAATCAAGACAGAATGGACCACTGTCAAATTGTAATTAATCACTTGCAAATGAACCCCTTATAAAAGTAAGATGTTACATTCTTTTTTTAAAAAAAAAGTCTGCTTAGATAACGCCTTAGGATTCCCATAAAATGTATTTATTTATTTATTTATTTAAATTTAGACCCAGTCCTTTACCTAAGGCTCAGGACAGCATATAAAATATGTAAAAATATATTTTAAAAGACCCTAAAAAACCCACCCAGTCTCCGACCCCCTAGAAACTCCTCAGCCAAACCCTATCCCTGCCTGCCAAATGCTTGGCCAGAAAGAAAGGTCTTGCATTGCCTCTGGAAAATACTCAGGCTCAGGCACTGATGAACCTCCAGGGGAAGAGAGTTCCACAGCACCAGAGCAGCAACTGGGAACTTCTCTCTGTGAACCCTCGTTGTACGAACCTGGCTAGTAGGTGGTACCAGCTAGAGAGCGCTCCTGGTCAACTGCAGGGATCACGATGGGACTGAAGGGTCCAAGCCATGGGCCCTCTGACCCTGCTTCAGGATAGCCTGGCTTTGGAGCTTTGCTGGATCCTCTGCTTTCTGTCCTCCTCCTGTCCCCTCCCTATCCCTATTTATTCTTTCTCCCTCTGAAGTATTCTCCCTCTCAGAGACCAGACATCCCTCTTCTTCTCCTCTCCCCACAACTCTAACATACATGTGCACCCCGCAACCCCCTCCCCCCCGAGAATCCTATATTAGAGGAATGGGGCACATCGCAGCTCCAGCAGAACCTGACCAGTCCCTCCCGGGTTTGGGTTATATTGGCCTCGCTGTCTGCTCGAGTCACTTGGGTTGGGAAGGATTCCCCATCCTGGGCCGACCCCGTCCCATGGTAGTTAGCCATATCAGAGCATTTTGAGCATCCCAGAGAGGGGATGTTGCCGATAGGCCGGGTGGGGGGTGCCCCAGGCTGTGTTTATGCTGCTGTTGTGGTGATAGACTGGGAGCAGCCGCCGTTCATTCTCTCTCCCTCATGCCAGCTGCCTTGAGACCAAGGCGGGCCCCGCTGTCGTGCTGCTCTCCCTTTGTGACTGGAGAGTCTTCTGCCAGCTCTGAGGAAGGAATTGGCTGAGGGCTGGACAGCTCTTGGCTCCTTCATCGCCAAGGAATCAGTCCAGGGAAATAAATCAGAGGCTCAGAACCCCAGGCTTCATGGTCCCCAAAGGCCAAGCCTGAGCAGCATTGGCCAGGAATGCAAATAACCTGTGATTCTTAGCTCCTGTCACCCTGACAGATGTGCAGCCCTCGCAAACTCTTTCCCATTTGGAAGCTATTTCCAGAACGGAGCGAATGATGCTTCTCGAAAGGAAAACCGAGACTAGCAATGCTATCTAAGAGTCCCAAAATCTGAAGAGGAAAACTTTAACGCTGGCCAACAAGGGCCTCAGCAGCCAACCTTGCAAATGGGGTGACTGCAAGAGTAGGGGGGTTTCCAAGTAAATTACATCAGAATAACTTCCATCCACGTTAAACAGCTTCCAAACCCTTCCTCCCCACATATGACTGATCAAATTCTTCTCCGAGGGGGCTTGCACATGTCACTGGGGGTGGGGAGGGGGGGACTTCCATGAGGGTAATCACGGCTCTGTTCTCATGGGAATTAGCACATGGAGGAATGCGCTTTTCCCCCATGGGACGACTCACACATGACCGGGTCGCCTGATGTATCTCACATTCACGAGTGTTTTCACTTGTGCTAATTCCCGTGAGCATAGTGCTGTGATTGCCCTCATAGACGTTTCCCAATGTGTGCTGCAAGAAAGCGCATTCGATTCGGTGACAGCAGCCCTTGGATTTCAATGGTGTAACAGCAGGATTCAGCACTTGGGACAGTTCCCTTGCAATCCCTGAGTAGCTGGCTCAGCTGCAGAGCTAGGCTGAAGTTTCACGTTCAACTGAACTTTCAGCACTTTATTCAGCACTCCGAGGGTCTTAATTAGTCGCTGAAATTTCAACACGGAGATTTGACCAGCTCTGGCGCCTCCAGGGGAGACGAAAGAAGCCAGGTGGCCAGCTACAGCAGAACAGCCACTTTCTCTCAACTTTGCAAGGGACCCTGAAGCCAAGGGCCTGGATTCCGTGGCGTGGCAGCCCCAGGAGAGTGCTGGCGGGAGTGAGGGAGAAATCAAAAATGAATTGAGGAATCATGGTGTGGGAAGGCGGTCGTGGGTCGTGGCAGCAGTGGCAAGCTCAAAAGTCCAGAGTCTCTGGAGAATCTCAGCCATTCTTGCTTCTTCATTCACCAAATAATTAATACAACCTAGTCCATACCTTCCTAGGCCTCGACAGGGCCTTGTATCCAGGCTCTCAGCCATCTGGCTGCGACAGCACCGTGGAGACATCCCAGTGGCCAGCTAGCTCAGCCTGACATCTGCTTTCTGCTAGAACCAGGAACTAACTGCCAATGCCCCACACTTTGGGGCTTTTATACTCCTGGGTAGGGGTGGAGTCAAGACACAGACCAATGCTCCTTAAAGGGCCAGAGTCTAACCCTCTACACCTGGAAAAATGAATTTCACTTACAAAATGAAGTGCTTATGACTATGGCATGGTTGTATTCAACCTGTCCTAGCTGGGAGATTCACAAGGGGAACAAGAAAATATACCAGAGGCTCCAATAGCTCTAAGCTTCTTTACCCACCGGGGCTTAGAGTCTGCCTTTTGCAGAAGGGCCAACCAAGAGTTCAATGGTCAGCCAGCCTTGCGCCGGCCCCTCTGTACAGTCGCAAATCACTGAATCTGATTAATCCAAGACAGCCCTTGTACACCAATATTATTATCTGCTGACTTGATCACCTTAAACGTTAGCCCTCAGTTGATAAATCTGGAGGCCTGCCGCGCCGCTGCGCAGGAAGGCCGGGAGAAAGATTAAACTGCCACAGCGCCTACTCTTGAGGGCATTAATTTGTATAAATATGGTTCATTTACATATCTTGTAAACACGCAATGCTCCCCTATTAAATTTATCGCTGTAAATATCTAAATTAAATCCAATCCATTACGTTAAAAAAGTTACGTTTAAAAAAAAGGGAAAAAACAAACAACCCCAGCCCAAACAAACAGTAAACAGAAAACACTGCCGATAAATGGCAATAACATCACCAAATTTTAACATGCCTGAACGGCTGTAGAAAAATGTGTGGAATAGCAGCCATCACAGCACGATGCACAAGCAAGATTTCCGCTGTCAGGGGAACAAAGGTGGTGTTACGATGAAGGCAATAGAGCATCTAAGATACAAATACTAGTGAACCAGAGGCTTGCACTTTGGTTTCTTACCTGTCTCCCATATAGCCAGCTGTGCACAAACATGTTCCTGTCACGTGATCACACTGTCCTGCATTGTGGCACGGGCAATCCTGGCTACAGTTAATTCCAAAGGTTCCCGACGGGCACGGCTGAGCGCACACAAAACCCTATGGAGAGGGCAGAAAGAGGCAACATTTCAGCAAAGGTTGCAACATCCGACGTTTGTGGCACATGTGAGTTCATTCATCCCCGTCTCGCAAAACCTGGAGCCAAACACGCAGGCGATACGTCTGCTGTGAACTGGTCGAGCTGTGTCCTGGTCAAATGTAAAGAATTCCGAAATCTCGAGGAGCGGAGGGATTGAGTAACGTACCATGGGCAAACCACCAGTGTCAACATGGCTCCTTCTGAGGGAGTGGGATGAGTGACCATTTTGACTCTGTCAAGTTCTTGCAGCATGAATAATATTGTTGTCTCTGACCTGGACATAAGCTGCCAAGTGTGGGGCAGATCCATGGGGCACCACTGGGAAGAGTTTGGGAAAGCCAGCAGGGAGAAGGTGGAAGTGTGGCAACCTACGAGGGCTGCTATGAGATGGGAAGGGGGTACTGTTGCTGGGTAGGGAAGCTAGAAGGGGTTATTTAGGGTGGTCGGGATGTTGTGAAAAAATCTTGTTCCTTCAGAAACCCATAACCTGTGCCTGTCCCTAGTCTCACCTACCACCCTCTGGACTCTCCATCAGCCTCTGCTCCTGTTGGTTGGTATTCCCATTCTGTCCCACTCTGTTGGTCCCAGACACGGAGCGGCAGGGCACTGAGGCAGCTAATCCTTGCCACCTCCTCCAAGCGACAGGCTTTTTTCCGGTAAGTGGAGCACAGAGCAGCTCAACGGGAGGCGGAGAGGCAGTCACGCGGCCACTACCCAGTCCCCAGTGGCCAGAAAGAGTAACTGCAGTGAAATTCCATGGCGACGTTTCGTTAGCTTGAGGGATTTCTAAAATGTGGGTGGAGCGGGACAGTCCAAAAGAAAGAAGAGGGGTGATGCTCAATGTAGGACACTTGGCAGGTCCCCCTGGAGAGTCTCTGATTGGATATACTAAAGCCCCTGCTTATGAACTAGATTCCACACAGAGTTTTAGATACATGATCACACAAACCATTCCCCCAACACCCTCTGAGCGGTCTCCATCCTGGGCCCTGTGGATGGTGTTGGCGTGAGCAACAGCTTCTTGGCCTGCCTGCTTTGTTAAATCCCCACGGCTATTGCCAGATCCTGGAGAATTCTCCAGCATGGACGGCCTTTCTTCCTCCCCTACAACTCCCACCCTGCATCTGCTTCTGAACAGAAACTAAACCCAGTTCATTTGAAACAAAGCAGCTGAATTTATTTTCCTCTAAACTTTCCCTCTGGCTCTTAGCTATCAAGAAGGATAGCCAATCTCTGGGATTTAGCATGGAAGTTTTGAAATCCCTCCCACGTTCCTCTTTTAAATCTAAGGCCAGGCAAAGGATTGTAGATAGATCTATACAGGAAGATTTGGCAGCGATTAAAACTTCACTATTTTCTCCCTATTTGGCCTATTATAAAGTGCAATTTGATTATGAACATTACTTAAGCACTCCTGCACGCACTCTCCGCTCTTCCTCTGTCCCCTCCCTCACTCTCCCTCGTTTCTCATGCTCACCTAACCGCCTTCGGCCCTTTTCCCTCGCTGCCCCCCATGCCTGGAACTCCCTCCCTACCCACGTCCGTCTTGCCCCCTCCCTCCGCTCCTTCAAATCTCTCCTCAAGACCCACTTTTTCCTCGCCGCCTTTCCCAATGCCTGCTAGTCGTTCCCCATATACTTACTGTCTGCCCTCCTCTGCTGACTGCTGCCACCAACCTGACTGTAACCAAGCCAAGCACACGCACCTGAGACTTCGCATCCGCCTGAATGTTTGTCTGTCTTCTCCCCTGTCTCTCCCACTGTCCCCCCTCCCTGTCTCCCCCTCCTTGTCTTTTAGATTGTAAGCCACAGGCAGGGACCGCGTCTATTTCTATGTTCTGTACAGCGACAGGTACATGGCTGGCGTTATATAAATGTTTATAATAATAATAATAATAATAATTGGATTTTCTTCCTCTGTATCTAAGGACAGCTTTTGCAAAACTTGGTTTTGCTTTAATGCATACACATGTGCTGTTTGGAAGATCCCTTAATATTCCATCTGATTCTAGGAAGTGCCCATGTCAAGACGGTGTTTGTAGAATCTCTTCCACATTCTGTTTTAGATTGTTTGTTACTGAAGGAAATTAGAATCAGGTGGCCTTGTCCAGTTTTCTTTCCACAGACGCTGGTCTTTTCTCTCTGCCTAGAGGAAACTTGCATTCCTCTTGGGCACCAAAGATTTTTAAATAAAACATATAAGGTAGCAAGGTTTGCTTTCTTGACTGATAAAACTAGAGCCGAGCACTTGTTTATCACAGAAAAAGCTGTATGATATTGTTTTAATATGTTTTATTTGTAAATTTTATATTTGTAACAGCACAACTGCTAACAAATACATTTATATGGACTGACTGACTGGTGAGGAGGTACAGAAGCTTTTGGGACACATAAGAACTTAAAAACATAAGTAGTGCCAGACTGGGTCAGACCAATGGTCCATTGAGCCTAGCATCCTGTCTCCAACAGTGGCCAATCTTGGTTACTTGGAGAAGTGCTCAACAGGTCACCATGGGGCAATCCGTTCCCTGCTCTTCAGTCCCAGCTTCCAACAGTAGGAAGTTACATTCCTCAAATAGCTTCTAATAGACCTATCCTCCAGAAACTTGTCCAACCCTTTCTTAAAACCCAGTTATACTACTGGCAGTGACGACCCTCGCCTGAGGGAGCCTGGGGCAGTGCCCTGCCTCCGCTCTCCCCCCGTCCCCCCGGTGCCGCACTGACAGAGCGCTCACTGACTGCTGCAGTCAGAGCAGTGCGGCGCTCCGATGTCAATTTCAGCTGCCGGCAGAGATAGAGCGCTCAGTCAGTGAGCGCTAGCCCCTGGGCCAGTCAGACTGAGGCTTCCGGGCAGCCTCAGTCTGACTCACTCCCTTCTGGGACTCCAGAGTCTGGAGTCCCAGAAGGGACAAACTTGAACTGAACGCGAGCCGGGCGGCTCAGCGTTCAGTCCAAGTGCCGCCGCTGGGAAATCAAATTTCCCACGCAGCAGCTTTGCATTGAGCCCTATGGGCTCAATGCAAAGCCTCACCTGGGCGTTCGGTGGAGGTGCTCGGCGGCAAGGTGGGCTGCAGCACTCATGCTTGAACTGTTGAGCATGCGCACCGCAGCCAATCTCGCCACTGAGCACCTCCACTAAACCCTGAAGCCTCACCTGCCTGGTGCCTGCCTGCCGCTGCCTCCAGTCCGTGTCCGACTCCTGAGTCGCAATGAAACGGTGAGTAAACGGGACTCGGGGAGCAGAGGCTGGGGGCCTGGGATGGAAGGGGGGAGGGTGTGCGAGACTGGGGAATGGGGGGG
>QEPC01006595.1:4079391-4152971 GCA_003113815.1 Sphenodon punctatus | reverse complement strand
TGTACAGGGGGGAGCTAGGGGGGAACGGGCCCTGCTGGGGCACTCCACTCCAGTGTGTGTCTGCACTGTGTACAGGGGGGAGCTAGGGGGGAATGGGCCCTGCTGGGGCACTCCGCTCCAGTGTCCAGATGCATTCTACATGCGTGTCTCGCAGGCTTGTAGGCCCCACTGCAGCGGCACTTGCTGCACCTATTATTGCTATACCTCTGCAGCCAAGCCTTTGCAAGAATATAGAATAGCACCTACCTTTATAAATCCTACACACAATGAAAAACAGAGCATCACAAATGAGAATATTAATGGCCCAAGCCACTCCTCCTCCACGCCCTGATCTCCAAGATGAGGAAAAGCTCCATAATATCAAGAAACCCAAACCAGAGAGGCTGTTCCTCACTTATCCTCAAACAGATACCGCGGGCCTTTCCCAACTCGGATGATAGGTAGTTACCTGGCTATGAAATAGACATCTTGGCCTCTGTTCAAGAACATAGAGGTTCCACTGTAATCAGCTTGTGTCTCTGAGCTTGAGTAATAAGCAAAACTATATATAGCTGGGAGTGTAAGGTATCCATTTATCTTGATAATAAATGCATTTTCTCTTCATGTTTCAAAAAAGAACAGAGTTTCTATCAACAAACGATGAGAAAGAAATGCTCCGAGATGCATCCCCCAGGAGCCGAATGAATCTTTAGGCATACTTTTTTGCATTAATATCTGCTAAAATGTCCCTCTCTGGAGGATCAAATGTCAGAGCAAAGTGTCCAGCGGCTTATGCATCTAATCAGCAAAGTTCACTCCATCAGCACCTTTTTTAAGACCCTGAACTTGCAGGCTTTTGCCTTTAATGTCCTTTCCTGATGTTATTGCCATTTTGCAGTGGAGAAAAGAACTTTTTGCCTGACCTGATTATTTATTTATTTTTTAAAAAAAGAACAAAAAAACACCCCACACCACCAGCAGAAGACAGAAAGAGAAAAATGAAAATGATTTTCCTAACCAGATGTTTCTGGGAATGAGAAAAGGCAGAGCTGAAACAAAGAGGCAATTCGGTATTTGTGAATATAATTAACAGTTTTGGATACCCCTCAAAATATCCAAATTTTATCCGATACTGAGATGGAGATCCAGATTGGATATTTCATTTCTGTCAGTCATTTTTGGCTATTCAGTTGTGTACCATATTGCATACTCAACAGGATATCTGAGTGCCAATTGGGCAATTGATTACCCAAAGATACTGGTATTGCTGTTACCGAATTACTGACGTACTCTTTTATTGATCACTGCAAATTGGTGAAATGGTAAATCAGTAAAATATCGGGATGGGAAACCAAAAAAATCAGGTCTGGAATTTGGAAAATCGGGATGGAAATCGGTATTTCGGCACTTTGGGTAGCCTGTTGGGCACTAATCAGGTACCGATTAGTACCCGATGTTACCAGGTGAGGTCGAGTGCCACAATTTTGATGGGGTACACCTGTTTTTGTGGGTAATCATTTAAGTTCTAAGTAGTGTGATATAGTGACATCTAAATGACCAAAATACCAAAATATTTGTTTTGGATGTTCATATTGGTAGACAAAGAGGGATCTGAATCAGAGAAATCTGCTACAAAGCATATCTGAGGGATCCGCTTTGTAACAAACAAAATTGTTAGATACGAGACTCATCGCAGAAATTCATTCAGCTCTAGAACTAGGATGTTACTGAATTACAGGGCAACATTGCCGCGCCACACACAGGAACTGGCAGCCTGATCCTTAAGGAGCTGTACTGGAGCATGCCCTATTGAACGGAATGGGGCTTGTGCCAACGGTTTCAAGATCTCAGCCCAAAAGTGGTAAAGGGGTTAGATGGAAAAGACCTGGAATGCCCCTAAAGGTCACGCCAAGAAATGGGCACTCTAGACTTGCCCTGATGCCATGGGCCACCTACTATTCTTTTGGGCAAAACATTGACAGAAAAGGTTGACCTTCCTTCCATTGCTGAGTTTCTACTGGATTTCCTCTTCAGAAGGGAGGGCACAGCATGATACTGCTGGCGGAGCCAGTCCCATGCCCCGTGGATCCTGCATTCACCTGCACGCAAACCGTGTGCACTCCCATTGCCGGCACATTGCACCATGCGGAAACCGTGCACACGTGCACGCAGGATGCCCGCAGGATCTGCGGGGCATGGGACTGGCCCCACTGAAGGGAGGAGATCCAGGAAGGCCAATCTCCAAAGAACACCTTCTTTTCCAACCAGCTGCCTGGCACCCATCTCCCCCTCTGCCCTGGTACCATGGTTCCTATGGAAGCACAACTATCTCTGCTAACTCTCCCGTAGCTCGCCTCACACCCGCCTCTGGCGAAGACAGAAAGCATAGAGCAGGAGACGGCTGCTCCCAGAAGCAATCAATTGGGAGATGATTTACATGAACAAATCCAGAGTTGTGCTTCTATCCTATATTCACGTGTGTGCATACAGACTACACGCAGTAGCCCCCTTGCACATGGAGCACGTTTACCTGCGAGAATTATTTCTAGAGTCCAAGAACGACAATCCAGAGTACAAAATAAAATTAACCAAGTCTCCAAATCCCATCTCTCCTACTTGTTCCCACCTCAGCGCTGCCCGATTTAGCAAGCCCCTCCAAACACCAACAGTCAAAACTTCAGCAAAACAAAAAAGAAAGTTGCACTCCCCCCTCCCCCCTTCTGTCCCTGAATCTTCTATGTCTTTCATTAAAACCCTGGAGAATCCCTTTAAACTTAAAATCCCAACATTTACAAGCCGAGTGCCTTTCCTTATCATTTCCGTTTCTTCCCTGAGAGTACTTGATCTCTCTCTTCAGTTTGTAGTTGTGCTGGGTTCAAACACATCCATTGTTAACGGCAGGCTTTTCCCTGGGGAAGCCAACAGCCAACAATCCAGTTTTCAAGGAAGCCTCTTTGGGCCACTGGGTATTGAAGAAGAAAACTCTGAGCCAGGCACACGCACGGTGTCTGTATTCCCTCGGCAGCACTGGTGCCACCACTCTCTCCTTTGTGGGCGCACCCTGCATCCCAGCAGAAAGCAACTTCTAAAACTTTTTGATCCTTCTCTACATTCTCACTTTTCCTCTGTCACATTTTAACCCTGAAAGAGTTTCTTGCCCACAAGGAAGACCCAACTCAGACACTGAAGAGTCTCAGAAAAACGGATCTGGGAAAACGCAACAGACACACGCTGGCCGGCAGGAAAAATAAAAATAAGACCAAGCTAATGACATTCAAGGCTTTTTACTGACTCGACACTTAGGAGGACTGGACTGTGGCGCTGCGGGGACGCTGTTTCATCTTGCTTTCCTGTGGTGGTTACACCACTCCTTCGGGGAGCAAAACCATCTTGCATGCCTGCCAAATCTCTATCGGTTACCCCCACGGACACTACCCTTACCCCTTCCGTGCTATATGCATCATCATTATGTTGCCACTCACTTTTGTGCCAACTTTTTAAACAATAAAGCAAGGGTGGTAAACAGGGCTCGAATTATAAGGGAAAATTAACACCCCTCCCCCCACGTAGCCTTCTAAAGCCAGTAGCTAAGGAGGACATCAAAAAAGGTAGGTGGCCAATTCAGACAGTGGTGGAAAACTTCTAGTCCTCAGACCAAATCCAGCTTGCGGCTGCTTTTTATTGGACCCCTTTCTACTTCCTGGATCTGGGCCAATAAATGCAGCCCCTACCCTCGAGCAGAGAAAGCTCAGGGGCGGGGAGTGGAGAACAGGACACGCACTCAAGGACAAAGGGATGGATTCATGGCACAGATCCATGATCTGGGGCCTTACCTTCCTTCCCCCACATCCCGAGAACCCCTCTAAAACACTCCCACTCCCATCTCCTATCTGGTTCACGGACCTTGTACTCATTTTCGTGGTCTGTTGGAGTCATTAGAAGCTCTTAAGGCTTAGGTTGAACAGATGATGATGATGATGATGATGATTGATTATTATTATTATTATTATTATTATAAGCATTTATATAGCGCCAGCGATGTACCTGGCGCTTTACAAAGAATAAGACAGACACCTGCCTGAGAGTTTACAATCTAAAGATGCCTCCTAATGATTTCAAACAACTGCCCACAAAACTGGGTCTATCCAGTGAAATTACGGTACCTGACCCAGTAACTTTGGGTACTAATTGCTACTCAATTAGTGCCCAACAGGCTTCCTGGTTACTGATTTTCTGACTTTTGGTACCAATGATCCAAGTCCTGTACTGAATTTCTGGTTTTCTGAATGTTAAAATGGTAAATCGATACCTTGGTAACATGAATACCCATTAGTTTGGGTGCCCGACCTGGCGGTCAGATACTGAATGGGCACCTGACACTCAACATTACAGGCATTACCATTGTATATGGCCATGTCCAAAGGTTAATCCCTTATGGAAATTCATATGGGAAAAGATGGGTGCGTCAACAGGGTTACAGCTCCCTTTATCACCAGAGACAGGAATACTGGGATTATATAAAAAAATGCCTTTAATGGATTTTCATAAGAAATCATGTACACAAATGATCTTGGCGGAGCTTAATATCGTTGTTCGCAGTTGGAAATTGCCGAATGGAGACCGAATGGTATCAAAGACTATGGCATGTGATATCCTTAGAAAAAATGATGGCGGAAGTAAAAGAGGAAAGGGAGGAATACTACGCTGAATGGACACCTTGCTACGAATGTATTAGGTCATATGGACATGGATAACACACTATTCTGATTAAAGATCTATCATTCAAAATGAAGAACTGGTAAAAAGTAGCCATGATTCTATTGTCACTTAAACCTGCTGAGAATGTTTGTTTTTTATGCCTCTCTCCCCCAAGGAGGGTGGGGGGAGGGAGGGGAAAGCTTGCTAGGAGTATAATACCCTTAATGTAAGTTGATGTTTGTCTACTCCACTGTGACCTCTAAGTATTCCCTATGCACTGTATGGCTTATCAATTTACTCAATAAAATACTGGGGTGGGGAAAGGGGGGCCCCAAAACCATTACAGGCATTACCCGTGGGTAGCTTATATTCTTTCTGTTTCACCTCTAGAAGTAGGGTACCTGCTAGACTGTCATTCAGGCCATTAGATCGGGGGTGAGGGGGGAAACATTTCCCTCTTGGGGGCCACATTGAAAACTATTTATTTATTTTAAGAATTTTATACCCCGCCCCTCCTGCCACAGGCAGCCCGGGGAGGTTAACAATTTTAGTATAAATATAAATATAAAATATCATAAAACAAATTAAAACATCATACAACAATAATAACAACAATAGTAAAAAAGGAACAAAACCCCACCCCAACCCTCCCCAGTCTCCCCACCCCCCTATCCACCCATACCCCTCTCCCTCGCCAAACGCCTGATGGAACAGCCAGGTCTTACAGTTCCTACAAAAAGCTGGGAGGGCCGGGGCCAGATGGGCCCCCACCAGGAGGGAGTTCCAAAGCTGCGGCCACCGAGAACGGCCTATTCTGCGTGCCCCCCCGGGAAACCTGGGAGACCTCCAGCACGGCGCCCCCGGACGACCGCAGGGGGTCGGTCTAGAACCCGGGGAGTGAGGCGATCTTGCAAATAGCGCAAACACCGAGGGTCACACAGAGGTCGGGGGAAGGGGTATTTAAGGGATGCACTCAACGAAAGGAGGGTCTAGATCATGGATTTGTACCATGGATCTATCTTCTATCCTTGTGTGTATGCCCTCGTCTCTGCTCCCTTACCCTGAGCTTCATTTGTCAGGGGCTGGAGAGAGGCAGTGGATCCAAGGAACTGAAAAGGGTCCACATAAAAACTTGCTGGGGGCTGCATTTGGCACCCGGGTCTGAGGTTCCCCACCCGTGGGTTAGACCATTAAAGGGGAGAGGGGGACCTCCAGGAAGACAAAGTCATTGCAGAGAAGCTAAATTAATTCACCACCAATCTGGTGCTAGAAGAGGACTTAGAGCAGATTGATAATTTACTAGGACCAGATAGTATTCACCCAAGAGTTACCAAAAAACCCCGCAAATATGAAACTGCAGAGCTACTATCAGAAACATATAACCTATTGCTAAAATCAGCCTTTGTGCCTGGAGATTAGAAGGTAGTGAATGTAATGCTAATTTTTTTTTAAAAGGCTCTAGGTGTGACCCTGGAAACTACACGCTGTAAGCCAAACATCAATAGCAGCCAAACTGGGAGAGGCCATTGCAAAGAATAAAATGATTAGGCATATCGACAAACATGACATGATGTAGAAGAGCCAATTTGGTTTTTGTAAAGGAAAGTCATGCCCCACCAATCTATTGGAATTCTTTGAGGGTGTCGAGAAGTATATGGACAAGGGTGATCCAGTCAATCTAGTGTGTTTGGACTTTCAAAAAGTATCTGGCAAGGTCAAATACTTTTGTCAAGGTCCCTTATCAAAGACTTTTTGAAAAACAAACTATTTGCGGTTGTGGGATAATAGTTCTCTCATGGATCAATAATTGCTTAAAAGACAGGAAAGACGGGGGAGGAATGAAAGGCCAGTTTTCACAATGGAATTATGTAAATAGCAAATTGTCCCATGAGTCCATATTGGGATGAGTGTTTAATATATTCATTAACGATTGGGAAAGGGAGTGAAGAGTAAGGTGGCTGAATTTGCAGATGGGGTTGCAATCTCAATTGATATTTCATATACCTGGCATGTCTTCATTGCTGCCTGGAGTTGAAGAATTATACTGAAATCTCTAAATGGGGTTGCACAAGCAAAAAGCTGGAATCCACTGCTCCAGCTGCATTCCATACAAAGGATGCAGGATGCCATAGGACATTCCAGATTGCACCAGACATGTGGTCCATCTGATCCTGTATCTTCTCTCTTACATCAGCCAGCATCTGATGCTTCAGGGAAGATGAAGGACCCTTGCTCTAAGCAAATATGGAAAAAGATGCCTCCAGGAAAATCTCACCCTAAATCCCCAATAGTTAGAGACTGACTTTAGCTCTGTGCGGATCTCCTTCTAGAGCACATTTGGAAGGATTTTAAGGAAATAGAATCGCAGGGGTGTAGGTAGGTGGGAATGGGCCCTGGAATGGGCCACCAGCTGGGGCAGTCCACTCCATTGTGTCTATGCTTTCTACACACATGTGGGCTAGAGCAGAAACAGGTACATGATTTGGTACCTATGGATAATACCTGCATTTTGGGGTACTGTTTTGGGTATCCAAATCGGTACCCAAATACTGTTTGAGTATTCAAAAAGCTGAAATTATTATAGCTACACCCCTCAGAAGTTGTGCAAATTCCAATCCTGTGTGTAGCATATCACACTGGGAATTCGCTCCTTCCCCTAAATGGATAATGTGTGGGTGATGATCTACAGTGTCTTGCAGGTATTAGAAAAATCCCTGGACTCGTCTAGATTAAAATCCAGAAGGACTGCCAAGAGACTAATTGTTAAGCGATGGAACAATGCCAGTGAACTTTGCAGAGCTGAATGGCGTGTGGGTCTGGGAATGCTTGCAAATTCGGGGAGAGATCGTTAGCACATTATTGATAAAGCAGAAGATTTTTTAAAATATGCTTGGCCTGGCTTCTTGACACGCAGGATTAAAGGTTAGGGTAATGTGTTCTCTCTGGGGCAAGGCCAACAATCCCCAGGCAAGCAAAACTCCTTTAAAAATCAATGGGAATTATGCCCATGTAAGAACTGTAGCATTGACCCTTATCTTGGATGCTCCTGAGATACTGTTGATAGTCTCTCTCTATTTCTAGTGGCTAGAATCATTCTGATTTCCCTTACTGGCTCCTCCCTTCTTACTAGGGATACAACGTTTCTGGTGCCACACCGTGCCCTTGCCCAGTACCTGATGTAAGGGCTGGCCAATCCCAAGAGAAGACCCAACAAGGATTGACCCAATCAGAAAGTCACAATTCTCGCCTCCTCTCTCGTTACTCCTTGGCAGGGTCAGGAAGGGTGAGATGACAAAGTCCTTCACCAGATGTAGCCTAATGCCTCTTGTTCTCTTCTCAGTCAACACCGAGAGGCAGGGCTGAAGCAACGTTTCTGTCCATTCCCTTATCCTCCCCTTCCAATCTCTCTGGGGGAGTCAAAATATTTATTTATTTAACTTAAATGCCTATCTCGTTCTTTCCCTGATGCTCTCAGCCTTTGACACAACATATAAAAACACAACATATATTTACATAAAACCATTTAAAAATGCCCTACCCCAAACCTCCTCATACCCTATCCCCAAATGCCTAATGCATGGCCAAATAAAAACGTCTTATGTTGCTTCTGGAAAATGTTCTTCTATAGGGATACAGCCAAGGGGTGTAGCTAGGTGGGAATGGGCCCTGGTGTAGAAGCCAGAGTGGGGTCCTTACTGGGGCCCTTCACTACAGTGTGCATATGTACTCTACATGCATGTGGGTCCCTAGACTCGAGGGTCCCTGTGTGGTTACCCCTGCTTCCCCTATTATAACTACTCCAATATGCTGATGATACTCAGCTATACCTCTCATTTTCAACTGACCCAGGTCCTGCTGTCTCATTACTTTCCCAATGTTTGGAGGCCATGGCGGATTGGATGTGGCAGAGCAGACTGAAGCTCAACCCCGATAAGACGGAGGTGATGGTGGTGGGTAGGGTGGGGGAGGTTGTGGCTCCCCTTGTGGTGGTGGGGGTCCGTTCTCCTGTAGCCCAGCAGGTTCGGAGTCTGGGGGTGGTGTTGGACTCAGGTCTCCGTCTGGATTGGCAGGTGGAGATGGTGGCTAAGGCTGCCTTTCGCCAGCTGTATCTGGTACGGAGGCTGCGTCCGTACATCTCCAGGCCCGACCTGGCCACTCTCATCCATGCCTTCATCACCTCGAGGCTAGACTACTGCAACACGCTCTACGTGGGGCTTCCCTTGTTTCTGGTTCGGAGGCTGCAGCTGGTGCAGAATGCGGCGGCTCGTCTCCTTACAGGGACTGGGCAACGGGAGCACATAACACACGGTGCTCCATGCTCTGCACTGGCTGCCTATAGCGTACTGGGCCAGATTCAAGGTGTTTGTGTTGATCTATAAAGCCCTGCACGGTCTCGGCCCCTCATATCTCGGGGACCGTCTCGCCCTCCGCCCTTCTTTGCCTTGGAGCGATCCCTTCGGTTCACTGGGGGCGCCTTTTTGAAGGTCCCGCGTGTGAGACGGGGGGCCACAATGGAGAGGGCATTCTCGGTGGCCGGGCCGCGGCTCTGGAATTCCCTCACGGAGGAAGCCCGCCTGGCGCCAGGACTGCTGGCGTTTCGTCAAGCCTGCAAGACCTGGCTGTTTGCCCAGGCCTTCGGAGGGGAGGGTGGGGTAGTTTTGGGAGGGGGGATGGGATGTTATTTTTAAATGTATTGATGAAGCTGTATTTTTAATACTGATTTTATGGAATTGTATTGTGTTGTTGGTTGTTGTAAGCCGCCCTGAGATGCTGTAGGCATGAGGGGGCGGTTAAAAAATGCTTATAATAAATCAATCAATATAAATAAGGGACAAGGCTTTAATTACCATCATCATCTTAGATTTATAGACCGCCCAGTGCCTGTTGATTGTTGTAAGACACGTAGAGTCAATGTTGGGACTGGGCGTTGGCTCTAGGTGGCTTCCAACAATCAACAAAACAATGTATTACATATGAAAAGAAAACCCCAGTCCACTCACCCCCACCCTCACTCCTTCCCGTCAACCCAGCCCAACCCACCCATACCCACCCAGAGTGTTGCAATGAACCAAAACACCCTCCCACCACAGCCTCCATAGGGACTGCAGCAAACTAAAGGCCTCCTATCCCTCCAAACCCAACTCACCCACCCATAACCATAGCTTCCATCCACCAAAGTGACCGCAGCAATCCAAAGCACCCTCCCCCCCAATCCCATATGCCAACCTGCCCCCATCCCAGCCACCCAGCCACAAATGGTCACCAAACGGCCCAGCGTCCTTAGGGGCAGGGGGCAGTTTTAATGGGGGAGGAGTCAGGGCCTGCCAAGATGGAGCCAGCAGCCTAGGGCAGGGGGTGTGGGTTCTAGGGCAGGGGGTGTGGGTTCTAGGGGTGTGGGTTCTAGGGCAGGGGGTGGGGGTTCTAGAGGTGTGGGTTCTAGGGCAGGATTGAGTCTTGGTAATTATTATTATTATTACAAATTAAACACTGGGTGGATCTCCCAGAGAGATGAGGAACTCAATGCAAGTCTATCCCTTCCGTGAGAAGTGAACAGTTATACTAGACACCCACGAACCGTACCACCGCAAGTTGATACCTTTTATCCATGACTATTTATCACATGACTGTTGTTGCACTGTCATTGTTTGTTACATACCGTCCATCCAGGAGGACAGGCGCACTCTCCTGTGATATGGTGACACGTTCCGCCATTCTGACATGGGCAGCGCAATTCACACTGAGCTCCGTGGCTGCCAGGAGGGCAATGCTCTTCACAGCTTTTATGCGGGTCCGGGGGGGGGGGGGAAAGGAGGAAACAAACACAAAAGGACACTGTGAGAACCATTTATCCTGAGAAACAGCGTGTGACCAGTCTCTTAGCAGTACATCATGGGGCTCGCACACAAATCAGCAGCAGCTGAGTGAACGACAACGGTAAAAACCAACTAACCAGTATTTATGGGTCTAAGAGATGCTGCGCTTGTTTCGAACCCTAATTCATGTGAGAAAATCCACACTGCAGGGCTCAGTTTGTGCCAAGGCTCCTCCCTTGGGTCCTACAGGTACTGCTGCTCTGTAAGACACCACCCACCACTGGATGTAGATGGAGAGTAGCGGTGAAACAAGTATCTGCTACTATCCAATATCCGGCTGGTATCAACCGATATCCAGTATCTGGTTAGCGTCTGGCAGATAGCCAGTTAATTGGATTACCATTTGTTGTTTGCCGTTTACTGAATTAATGTTTATCAGTTACTTCTTATCACATTGTTTAATTACTGTTTTCTCCCCACCTCACATATTTTATATGGGGGGGAGGGGGAGAAAACAGTAATTAAACAATGTATTAAGTAGTAATAGATAAACAGTCATTCAGTAAATGGCAAATGGTAATCTAATTAACTGCATATCTGCTGGATGCTAACCGGATACTGGATAGATCTGTCCTTCCCTCCTGACTTGGTTCAGTTATGCAGTAATACTTGAATGGTAATGTGATAGATGGTGAACAATAATTCGATAAATGATACTATCCACTATCCAGTATTCTGGTTTGGCGGTTAGCCTCCACGGTAACTGGATCGCTACCCGATAACTACCTGGAATACCAGATATTAACTGCCGATAATAAATTTGTTCTCCGTTTCAGTAGTGGGCATGTCGAATTAGGCATTTGGGGGCAAACCATTCTCACTGCCAAACTACTGATGACTGGCAACTTGTCCACGGCACGGTCTCCGCTGGAGAGGATATGGGGTGGCAAAATCAAGGAGGGAACTGCTTCCCACTCTCACTTGAATTTCCGGAAAGCTGGATGTGTGGGCTAAGCCACTGCCATTTAGGAGACATGGCCTGGTTGCGGGGGAGACACAAGGCGGAGGAGCTGTTTCTACCCCCTGACCTTGGTCTGCTATTATTTCACTGATCCTCTGAGCACCCCACACAAGACAAGGAAGTGCTATTGTCAGAGCTGGCTGTAGAATTTGCAGTGCCCGGGGCCCTGGTGGCCCCCTCCCCTTCTCATGGCTCCACCCTTTGGGAGGCAACTCTCCACGGTGCCCTAAAGCTGGTCATGCTTGGGGCTCCAATCAGAGGGATTGGGGGGCTCTGTACCCTGGCTCCATAAAAAGACGGGCAACTGTGGATTCCCCAAAAGTAGAGAGAATAGCAGGGCCTGGGGCAGTCACCCCATGTCACCTTGTGGTAAGGACAGCCCTGGCCGCTGTTCCCATTTTACAGATGAGGTACAGAAAAAACAAGGCCGCAATCCACACACAACGTACAAGCCCTGTGAGCTTCATTGAAGTAGATTGTGGATCATGGTCCAAGTGTCTTATTAAAAGTCAAATAGAAAACTCTGCATCAGAATATTGAATTGAACTTGAGTCTCTGGAATAACAAGCTAACATCCCAATCACGAAATTCTCCATCCTCCCTCTCTGTTGTGAGAGTAAGGGCAACCACGTAGTTATGGGCTGCAGGGTGGGGAATTTGAATCCAGCAAATGAAAGAAACAGAAAACATACAAAACACAAAACTAAATGACAAAGCGTAAAGCCACGAAAATCTTCCAAAAGTGTTACGAAAGGGCACCACCCTGAGCAGTGCATCTGACTTGAATTATTCTTCTCTTCAGGGATGCATTTCATTTTATGGGGTTATTTCTTTCTCATATTCCAACGAGAAAACAAAGGTCTCCTAATATGCAGGCAAAGCCAAAGGATGTGATTCTGTACCCATTGAAGTCAATGCAAAACTCCAATGAACTTCAGTGGTGCAGGATCATGGTCTTAATTAGAGCTGAAATGGGTACTCCAAAAATGAATATAGCTGTTGAATCTGCAGCACCAGATTCAACTCAAAAATTTGGGGTACTTTTCAGTACCGGAACAGTGCTCCGATTGGGTACCAGAAATACTGAAATACTGACACACCCTAATACCATTTCTGTCCTAATTTTTTGACTTCTGGTTCTGGATTTTGGAAAAATTTGGGGGTATTTTTTGGGGGAGGGTCAGATAACTTTGGGTACTCAAACTGGAAAACTGTTTTCATTTTTTGGGTACTCAAATGGTATTGGGGTGCTGATTCAGACACTCAAAATGGTACCCCAAAATGTGGGTACTGCACATAGGTACCAAATCAGGGACTCATATCAGCTCTAGTCTTAATGCACAAATCTTCAAGCATTTACTCTTGGGATTTGATGCACCCATGTCAATGAGATTACTCATAAGAGTAAACAGAACTTTTGGTATTAAGTATTTACAAGACTGGATTCATAATGATACAAGCACATTGGTTATGTAACAAAATATTCAGCATTAAATCATTTATTTGTACAGGTTAATATGAACTGTAGCTTTATTTGGGGTGGAGGAAAGGCTATTTCCTTCCTGTTTTAACAGATGGTTATTTCGATGGAGCGCTGCCACGCTGGCCAACAAGCACTATGAAATAGCGAAAGTTGTGAGACATTCGTAAGAGTGTCCCAAAAACTCATAAACAGGCTCCGGCAAACAAGCACACATCGCGGCAGCAAGCTTCCCATTCCCCTTAAATAATTCCAAGTACTACAAGACCTCTAATGAGAACGGATGTTACACTGTGGGCAACTGAAAATGTGAAGCTTGACTCTCCTAAAATGAGTGTGTAGATCTTTGTGAATCCTACTGGTAAACGTCCACTGCGGCACATGGAGATTCCGCTCCATGATTCTCGTTAAAGTTATAATAATAAACTTTATTTGCCTCAACCAAAGGTTATTGGCAATTTACTCGCAACCGACAAATGAAAATGATCATATTTGCAACAATGCAATACATATCATAAAACAATTATACACAGTATATAAACACCTAAAAAACAGGTCACATGTGTTCCCCTGCTACATTTTGTCCACTATGGGTGTTACTTAAGGAGATTCCTTCCCCAGTAAATAATCTTGTCTCCTCCTCCAAATTGCTTTCCCAAAGACTGCGACCGCCCGGGTTAAGTCCGTAGCCTTATAATCTAGGCATAAGACCAAGGGGGTCAGCATAAGAAGGTTTTATCTGTGCTTGGTTCAAGATCCTTTGGATCACTGTCCTTTGAGCTGTATATTTGGGACACACCAAAAGAATGTGTTGGACTGTATCTGGAACTAGCAGTGAGCAAGACATGCATTTCCTATCCTGCCGAGGTATCCCCCTATAACGGCCCCGAAGTACAGCTGAGGGGAACATCCCAAAACGAAGGCAGGCAAATTCCTCCCAAAGACCCAGGTAGCTCCCTTCGCTCAACGGAGAAGCTGGGATCTTATAGCTCGGGTTCACCCTCTGCGCGTGTATCAGATCAGCCTCAATTTGTATTTGCTGGTCTCTCAATCTGCGTTTGACCAAGCTCATAGCCTGCTTGGCACCCAGAGATAACAACGCTATCAGCGGGAGTCCCAGCTTCCCCATAACCGCTTCCATACTTTCCAACCATGGGGACAATAGCCCCTCATGCCGCGCCCTCTCTAGCAGGGAGGCCCCTCCAGCCGGAAATGAGTTTATCTTAATCCAAAAGAAAACCAACGACTGGACTGCCAGGACCCTCAGTGGCACTAGACCAGTCTCAAGTCTTAGAAAGACCTGAGGGGTACCCCTCGGGACCCCCAAGACCGCCCTCAAAAACCTATTTTGGATTGGCTCTAAATCCTCCAAAAACCCCAGACCCCATACCGGAAAGGCATAGAATAACTGGGCTATCACCTTCGCCTGAAATAAGCGAATAACCGGTACCATCAGCTGGCCGCCTTTGCCAAAGAAAAAGGCACATAGGGCGTTACCTGCCTGGATTGCCCTGATCTTTACCATACGCCAGTGACCTTGCCAGCAGGGTGAATTAGAGAAGAGCACCCCCAGGTATTGGAATTTATCTACCTGTACTATCTGGTGCACCCCAATTCTCCATACATGCTTAGCTCTATGTTTCCTTTGGCCTACAATCAGGACTTTGGTCTTCCCGTAATTAATTTCCAGCCCCTCTTGCTGACAAAACTCCCCCATCCGCTGCATCGCCCGGCGAAGCCCAACCGGGGAACACGAGATCAAAGTTGTGTCATCGGCATAGAGCATGCTCCCTACCTCGTGGGAGCCAACTTGGGGGGGATGAGTATCAACTTCTGCCATGAACTTGGGCAGATCGTTCAAAAAGATGTTGAACAAGCTTGGGGCCAAAAGGCACCCCTGTCTCACCCCCCTATCCACTCCCACTTTCTGGGTCATTAAAGTTAATGGGAGTCATACAGCTAAATCCCAGTTCACCATACTGAAATGTTACCCGTAGACACTAAGCAGAGACAGCTAGCTGGAGCTCTTCCTCAGTTTGACTCACTAAAGAATTCAAACAAGTTGAGTTGCATTTAATACTGTGTCGCATTATCTGAATGTGCCTCTAGTTGTTTAAATACCATACATCCAGTTCCTTCTGAAAAGAGCACTGTGGTCTGAATCCTGCTCACCCTGTAATTAGGGATGGATACAGGAATTTTGGTAGTTGGAAATGCTCCTGAGTTTTTAAAGCTCCATTCAGACACAAATTTAATTTTCCTTGTCTTGGCAACTATAATTAGCAGTGAAAAACTGCACTGCTCTCCCTGCTCTGCTTTAAATCTGTTTATCTGGTTTCTAGAGAGAGGAAGAAAATGGAACTTATCGATTGTGTACATTTTATCAAACACCCATCGCACCCAAAGGGGTCACAGTAATGCTGGTAAGTCATGCAAAGTAACTTACAATATGTCTGTCATTGAACTTACAATACCCCCGTGTATCCCGGCGCACAGCGACATTCCCCTGTCTTATGGTCGCAGGTAGCTCCGTTGTGGCACTGACATTTCAGCTGGCAGGCCTTCCCGTACATCCCGGGGTCGCAATGCTCCTCGCAGCGCCATCCTTTGTACCCACTGGCGCAGACGCAGGCGCCGGTGATAGGGTTGCACAGGGCGTCATTCTGGCACTGACAGCGGTTGCTACAGTGGGGTCCCCAATGATCGCTGTCACAACCTGAAAAAGACACGTTCATCTACTGCAATTATGCATCGTTGGAAAACAGTCAATATCGTCTTCATGAACATTTCAGAATTGGATTTTTAGACAGGACAGTTCGGCAGTAGAACAAGCTGTCTATAGATGCTGTGGCATCTCCTCCCCTGGAGGTTTTCAAGGTAAGACTGGACAAGCAGGATGGGAACCTTATTTGATACCCATAGCTAATAATACCCACATTTTCAGGTGCCGTTTCAGGTATCTGAATCAGTATCCGAATACGGTTCAGGCAATCAAAAATGCCCCAAATTTCAGATACCTTTTCCTAAGTACCTCAAGTACCCCAAACCCCAAAATAATACCTGTAGGGATGTGCGAACGCGGTTCGGAAGTTCAGAGTTCGGACCGAACTCGACTAGTTTGGTCGACCGAACTGAACGTCTGAACCGAACTCGAATTTGACCAAACTGTTCGGTCGAATCCAAACCAGTCCAGAAGGCCAAAACCAGCTTAAAACACCGGTTTTGAATGTACGAACTCGGTTCGGAAGTTCGGAATTTGTCCGAACTCGACTAGTTCAGTCAACCGAACAAAACTTCCGAACCGAACTCGAATTTTGAACCGAACCAAACCAAATTTCTGAACTCGGTTCTGTTTGCACATGCCTAAAAACCTGAAGAATTTCCAAAATCCAGTATGAAATTGTTATGAAAATGATACAAAAATCGGTATTTTGGCATACCACTTATTGGTACTATTTTGGTATACCGATTGTCAGTATTTTCGTATACTGGTTGCCCATATTTCGGTATTTCAGGTACCTGACAGAAAATCGGTACTCAAAAGATTTGGTTCGATTCAGGTAGCGGAAACCCAACGGGAATCCCTATTTTTGCAGGTACTTGCTTCAGTTCTACCGGGCCAGCATGAGACTATCAAGGAGAGTGGTGTAATCAAGGTCTCTCAGATTTGGGGGGGGGGGGCATGTTCCTTTGTTGGGAGGGTGCAACTAGGAGAAGAGCAAAGGCAGACTGAGAGACAAAAATATGATTGGGGGGCACTGGCCTTCCAAAGCCCCCCGCCCCTTGGTTGTGCCCCAGTCAGGGATGCTTTGGGCATCGGATATCCTGTGTCAGGGCACAGGGCTGGATTAGATTACCCTTACGGTACCTTCCAGCTCTCCAGTTCTAGGATTCCAAAATCAATTAACACATTTTTGTAAAATATTGTGGGAAATTTGCTTCTAAAAAAAAAAAAAAAAGCATGAAATTTCATTTTGACATTTTCAGCATTCCAAAACCTAACGGTACCGTCCAAGCTAAGCACGTGTCCCTGCGACTTCTCAACTTCATGACTGTATCCCTCTCGCTCCCAAGGTTCCCCTCTCTTGTCCATCCTTGATTGCAAACCCGTTGGGGCAGGGACCTGTCTCTGATTAATGATTGTTCAGTGCCAGGCACATTGCTGGCACTATAGAAATACTTAACAACAACAAACAACACATCACGCTGGAAACTACATTTTTGAAACGGATGTTTCAATTGCTCCCCGCCCCAGAAAAATTACAACAAATTTCAAAATGTTAATGTATTTTTAAATTTATTTTTTAAAAAAATTAAGACTTTCTCAATTAAACATTGTCAATAATTTGTTTTCATAAAACAAATTGAACAAGCTTCAGTCTTCACACTTTCTTTGCTAGGCCACTGACTATTTTATTATTAATTATTATTATTATTATTATTATTTATATAGGCATGCAATGTATATGGCATTGACCAATCATTAAATAGTAACAGTCTTGCAGCACATGAGCACCAAGCAAATTCAGAGGTAAACAGATGCTTAACTTCTTTGCTGGGTCAAAACTAGAGCTTAAATGGGTAACTTATTGGGTATCCGTGGGTATTGCTCGCAATTCCGAGCACAGTATTGGGTGGTTGATGGGCCCTGATTACCCTAAAATATCTAATATTGACGTTACCAGTTTACCCTTTTACCAACTGATGAAAAGGTAAATCTGTACAGGAATCAGGACAGAAAGTAAAAACATTGGTACTGGAAATTGGGAAATCTGCACCGGAAGTTGAGAAATCTGCAGCAGGAGTCAGGATATCAGGACGAAAAAATGGTAAGTCAGCACATCGGGTAGCACCTGATGTTACCTGGTTAGGTCGAGAACTGCCATTTTGACGGGTATGCCTGTTTTTGTAGGTACTTGCAGTTCAAGTCAAGGCTTAAGACAAATCTTTTAAAATTCTCTCCTGCGATGTGCTCAAGGAAGCTGGAAAGAACAGCTCCACTGTGGAGCTAGATGTTTACTATTTATTGAACAAGGAAAATGCCAGGCTGGCATGGGTTTTTGATGCGTTAGAACCATGATTCTCAATGTAGGGGGGGGTGTAAAACCATCCTCATTCTTTCCTGCCTATGATGTTGTCATGAACAGGCTCCAGATACGGGGGGGATGGACAAACATGGTCACTACCGTTTTTCCCCTCAATTTCATCCCATCCCACTCAAAACCAGCAATTCTTTCTAGCCCAAATGGTTGCAGAGAAACCGCCACAATAATGAACATTAGGACAAACAAGACACTGAGGCCTACTGAAATTTGCAGGCCCACTGAAATAATAGCTCTGGAAGGCATGGAGAGACCCATTCGTCTCTGCCACCCTTGTGAATTCTGACTCTCTGGCCATGGAGTCTGATATTTTTCCAGGTTGTTGTAAAGGCCCTATTCAGCTGGCTATGGGTTTTATAAAATTTCTCTCTCTATTGTTCCAGGACATCGAGGTCCTCTGGTCTCTCCTGATCTCTGCTCGTGGCAGATTTGGATCATAGGTTCCTGTCAAGACAGTTCAGATATGGTGAATTCTGCATCAGCGCAGCGGCTGGACCTTCCAGTCCCATAGCACCAAAAACTTTTTTGTGGATAACTTTATCCCTCACCTCTGCGAGCTTAGTTGGGCTGTCCCAGTGCAGGCTGCGTCACCCACTTCACCCCCGGGTGCTCTCTCCGTCTAAAGGTGGCCTTCCAGATGCTGAATTTGAGCAGCTTGGCAGTCTCACTGGTGGTGCACCGGAACATCCCAGTGCCGCTGGGGAGCAGGCCGGCCAGATCCAGGGCACTGACCTGAAGTGGAGCAGCAGTCTGTCTAATGCACGGGTCTACGCTGCTGCTCAGCTTCCAGTCGCTCGTTGCCCTGGATGACACCAAAGCATTGCAGACGCTCTAGCCTGCAACTCTATGGCGTGTGTGGGGGGGGTGCCACCCAGGTGGACCATGGACCGAGGAACCAATAGGGTCCATCTGATCCCAACCAGGTGGGGCTGGGAGCAGACGGATGTGGGGGTGCAACCCCATGTCCGCCCGCTCCCAGCCCTACCTGGACAGGACAGGACAGTTCTGGGGGTGGGCAGCCCTGTGTCTGTCTGAAAACAGCCCATGTGCAAGCCATACCTAGACGGTTAACTCAAGGTCACCGGCAGGGAGCAGGAATAAGGGGCAGAGGATAGCTCCGTCTGGAGACGGTTACCACAGCCGTTAATGCGTATGTGTGAACACTACAGGTAATGAACAACTCCCACCTCTGCATATTGGGATGGGATCTCATAGACAGCTCCCCTGAAGTTCCCAGAATGCAAAGCACCAATATTTTGAGCAGGGCTGTCCAACATTTTGGCCACCCTAGGTCAGATAGAAAAATAGTTAAATAAATACAAAAGATTGCTTCATGGCAATTTGTTAACAGTCTGGATTGCACAAAAATTATCTGGGCGTGCGGTCACTCCAGTGTACGTTATTTCCACAGTGCGGGAGTAGTCAAACCGTGTTCAGACTTTTCAGTGTGAACTGTGCGAGTTAAATATGCAGACTTTGGAGCTGTGATTCCATCATGTCATTCAAGAAACCTGTATTTTATTTTGAAAATACTGATGCTTTGTAAGATGGAATGGAACCCAACCTGCAGGCTGCCGATTAGACAGCCAGTGTTGCAGTGGGATACGGGACTGGCCTTGGACCTGGGAGGCCAGGGTTCAAATCCCACCCTCGCCATGAACGCACTGGGTGGCCTTGGGCAACTCACAATCTCTCAGCCTCAGTTCCCCATCTGTGAAATGGGAATGTGTGTGTGTGTCTGTCTCTCCCTGTGTTCCCCTTAGCCTTGTACATCTTCGACTGTACGCCTTAGCCCACTGGGCAGGGACCTTTCTCCAAAATCTGTGACTATAAAGTGCTGTGTCTATGACTTTGTGTCTTGATTAGATTATAAGCTTCATAGAGCAGGGGCTCTATGTCATAGCTATCTGTACAACGCTGCATATGACTAGTATCGCTATAGAAATTATAAGTAGTAGTTGTATGGAAATTATTTATTTATTTATTTATGTAAAATGTATATCCCGCCCCTCCTGCCCACAGGGCAGCTCGGGGCGGCGAACAACAATAATCAATAACAATAACATTTTTTTAAAAAAATTAAAAATGCAATATGCGGGGAAAAGAAAACCCTACCCCCCCACACACACTTCTACCCCCCTTGCCAAAAGCCTGACGGAACAGCCAGGTCTTACACAAACGTCGAAACGACAGGAGGGTCGGGGCCAACCGAGCCTCCTCCGGGAGCAAATTCCACAGCACAGGGGCAGCCACCGAAAAAAATCTCACATCAGTGGCCACCCGTCTCGCCCGGGGAACCTCCAAAAAGGCTCCCACGGACGATCTCAAGGGTCGCACGGGCACATGGGGAGTGAGGCGATCCCGCAGATAAGCAGGGCCCAGGCCATGAAGGGCTTTAAAGGTTAAAACCAGCACCTTGAACCTGGCCCGGTGCTTTACAGGCAGCCAGTGCAGAGCCCGGAGCACTGGTGTCATGTGCTCCCTGCGACCCGCCCCCGTAAGGAGACGGGCCGTGGCATTCTGCACCAGCTGCAGCCTCCGGACCAGCTTCTCGGGCAGCCTCACGTAGAGCGCGTTGCAGTAATCCAGCCTCGAGGTGACGAAGGCATGGATGACAGTGGCGAGGTCGGAGTCTGAGGGATACGGCCGAAGCCGCCGGACAAGATGTAACTGCCGAAACACACTCCCCGCCACGGCCACAACCTGAGATTCCTGGCTGAGCCGTGAATCGAGGAGCACACCCAGACTCCGCACTTGAGAGACCATGGGAGGGCGAACCCCCCCCACACACAAGAGGAGATTCAACCACTCCCAGGCCCCCCAGGCCCTCACCCACCAACATCACCTCTGTCTTGTCAGGATTCAATTGCAGATGGCTCGACCTCATCCAAGCCCCCACAGCTGACAGGCACTGGGAAAATAAAGAGACTGCATGGCCTGGGTCGATGGAAAAAGAGAGGTAGAGCTGAGTGTCATCAGCATACTGATGGCACTGCATGCCCTGAAACCCTCTCACAATCTCCCCTAACGGCTGCATATAGATGTTAAACAAGAGGGGGGACAGAATGATTAGTGGTAGTAGACAGCCCTGGTCTATAGAAACAAAGGAGTAAAGTGATATCTTTTACTGGAGTAACTGTGGTTGGTGGAGGTTACCAACATGGCAACCTTACTTTTGCTACACTGATTTATAGAATGGCACAGTGGGATATGTTCCCATGATGGAGAGTACAGCTGAGATGTGTATCTGGAAAAATGGGTACACCTGACAAATTTCTGATACTTGAATCAATTCAAAAATTTTGGGTACAATTTTGACCACATTTGGGTATCCGATGTCCTGGAAAGACCCGGAATGTCGACTTCTGCGTCCGGAATTTCAACTTCTGGTCCCAATTTATTTTAGTTTCCTATTCCAATTTACCAATTGGTAACTGGAAAATTAAAAAATTGCTACTGGAGATGACCGATTTTGGGGGTATCCAGGTGTCCAACTGGTGACCAGGTAGCCTGTCAAATACCTGACATGGTACTTGAAAAGGTAGGTGGTATTACTCATAGGTACCAAATTCTACCAAATCCATCAAAATAACTCAATTTGGTAAAGGAGGGGTTATCTATCCTGGAAAGGGTCAATGTGCATGGAAACACTCCCTATCTACGTAACCACACCCAGAAGTAGATTCCTGTGTAAATAAAACCAAAAGCAAGTTCTCAGCCTTCTCAGAAAAATCACAGGGAGGTGTTGGGGGTAACTCCTGCTAAATGAGTAACTCCTGCTAAATGAGAAGGGGATTTCATGGGAGAAGGGGTTCCTCGTACGGAAGAGGCTGATGTTGCAAGGACAGAGGATGATGGGGGTGAAGCAATGGCTTTCCTCTTCTTTCCAATTTCTCCCTGGTTCTCGGGAAGATTACACCCTTTGGGTTTATAGCGCTTGACACAGACTGAGCGGGTCCTGGCAATTCAAGAACATCCTCATGTAAAGTATTATCTTACTGGAAAACAAGTAGGGCTGATTCTCTTCACTAGGGCTGTAGCGGAATGTCGCAGCGGTAACTAATTCCGCCAGAAACAGCGTTTCCGCAATTAGTGGTACAGCGTGGCAGAGGCTTTCCTTCCGCTAGTTTCCTTCCGCTACTTCCGCAGTTCCGCTAATTTCATTCCGCTACTTCCACAGGTTTCACAAAATAGCGGAAACATGACATTTTCACTACTTCCGCCATTCCGCCAGCACCACAAAATAGCGGAACAGCGGTTTTCTGACAGTTTCCGCAATTTTTTCGCAATTCTGCAATTTGCAGAATGCCAGCGGAATTAGCGGAATGTCCGCAGAAAAGCCGCGGTGTGGCGCAGGCAATTCCGAAATGGTGGAATGGAATCGCGGCGCGGTAACAGCTCCTGCCATATCAGCCCTACTCAAAATTGTGGTTGTTAGTCACAGGTAGCAATGAGCTACGCATTTCAGCTGTACCCCTGGTTTAGCTTCCTCACTGAGCCTTCCTTGTCATAGCTACACCCTTACCTCTGTATTTGAATGCTGCCCAATCCAGCTCAGGTTCCTCCTGGCACTACACTAATACCATTTAATATTTTGATGTGCCTGCTTTTATTTAAACAAGCCTGAAGGTTTTTCCCCCCCCCTTATGCCAAATCTCTGACTTTAGGCTATAACCACAAGGAAGATCAATGAGAACAAGGAAGAAAGGAGCAGCTCCTCTTCCAATTGGCTGTAATGCTTATTTTCTTTCTTTTTTAAAAAAAAAAAGAACGGAGTTATAAAATAGGCCCGTGGTGGGCAGCTGAAGTTGGCTCAGTTTTCTAAAGGCTTTTAAAGACAATACCTCGGTGATCACATGCTGCATCAGCCCAGGGTAGCCAGCCAAAACATTTAAATTTTCTATGAAATAAAACAGCTTGGCACGCAGCATAGATACCATGAATGTGAATGTCACTGCGATTTATTCAATAGATGACATAAAAATAAAGATTAAAGAGTCACTGGCTCCCCGTGGGAAGGATCGACAGAGAGGTGTGGGGAAAAGAACGGAGCCAGGTTTACTTCTCGTTTAGAGTGACCAAGGCTATTTCATTAAGTCAATGGCAAAATTCCCATCAACGTTAATAGGTGAGGAATACCTCCCAAGGGACCAAATCTACTGGTGTTTGGGGCGGTGGTGGGGCTGTCACCTCTTGAACTGTAACGAATCAGGGCTTCTTGAAGCAGGGCTGCCAATGCGGAGAGGAAGGGTTCTTCTCACCATGTGTACAATTCTTAGAAATATCTTGCCAGTCCCACATGTGGAAAAAGTTGCCTCACATTGCTGAAACCACAGGTCTGTGCTGTTTTCTTTGAGGGATTAACCTGGGAAAGGGCCGCACGCTCTTGGGAAATGCTGCGTTAATGGGAGTAGCCGTATGGCAAGGCAATGCAATAGAATCTCCTGGTGAACGCATTCCCGCCCTCTCTCTAGCCACAGATTAACTGCAGCCCATAAAAATGCACAGAGCAGCATAAAGCCTGGTCCCAGCTGGGTGGAGCTACCGTAATCGCAGCTTCCTGCATGTGATAGCAGCACAAGAGAACGAGTCACATCACGGGAAAAACACGGTTGTCCTACAACACAAAACATTTCCCCCTCTGGAACTACACTCTTGAAGCAGCAATCATGAAACTGGCAGTACATTTAAAACAAATCTGAAAAAACAAACAAACATTTAAAACAAATAAAAGGAAGTATTTTTTCACTCAACACGCCGTTAACTTGTGAAATTTGTTGCCGGAGAATGTGATCAAAGCCAGTAGGATAGCAATAGAGCTGCGTCGAGAACGGGTTCCAGTTCTCACGAGATTCGCAAGAGAATTGAGAAACGTTACCGACATCGTGACAAGATTTTGGTAATATTCCGAGATCTCGCAAGAATCTTGAGAAAATTCAAAAACCGGTTTGTGTATGTGCAAAAAAGGCTGCCACAGCCATTCAATACCTGTGTGGTCCTTTTCCAAAATGGCACCGACATTGCCGGCACCATTTTGGAAAAGGCCCGCACAACTGAAGAATGACGGCAACAGCCATTTTGCGCATGAGCAGTGTTTTGGTTTTTTAAACATTGTTTGCTGTGAGGCAGCTGCCTCGTCAGCAAACTCGCCTCTTTGCCTGCCCCGTAGAGAAGTGGAGAGGAGTCCCGGAGCAGCCCCGGACTCGGAGAGAGACAGCCAGGTAAGTACAAGGTTTTTTTTTTGTTTTTTTAAAAACAACTGCGGGGGCGGGCGAGATTCTTATTTTTCTTGGAGAGAGTCAGGGCAATTCTTGGCTCATTCTCACTTGCAAGAACAAACTGAGAATCCTGATTCTTGTCAAAAAAAGCAAGAATCTGAGAAGCGAATGTTTAAAAAGGACTGCATAACATTCTTGGAGGATAGGTCTATTAATGGCTATTAGCCAAGAAGGTTGGGGGACACAACCTCTGATTGTCAGGAGCTGGGAAGTGAACAGCTGGGAATGGATTGCCCTGTTGTGACCAGCTGGGTACGTCTCCTGAGCGACTTAGATTGGCCCCTGTCTGAGACAGGATGCTGGGCTCAACGGACTATTGGTCTGACCAAGTACGACACCCTTATGTTCTTATTTTCTAATCCTGAGAATCTTCCGGAGGTGGTCGAAGACCTTTTTGTTTGAAAAAACATTTGGTGTGTGGGGATAGAGGTGGTTTTGATGGGTGTTTTGGGGGGTAGGGTTGTGAGGGGGGGTTGGGTGTGGAAAATTGGGGAGATGGTATTGGGTAGTTCTGGTGGGGGGATGGGGGGAGAGTTGAGGGTTTTTAGGTCATGTTGTTGTATAAGTTTTATATATTTTTATTGCGATCTGTCCTGAGCCTCGGGGAAGGGCAGCATAGAAATTTCAACCAATCAATCATCCAGGCTGTTTGTTAGCTAACCTGGTCAAAGGGAATTCTGGCAGTTCCTTCTCCCATCCTTCCTGGGGCTCACAAGGCAGCAGGGGACAAATCTACTCCCTTCCCACAGGACAAGCCTCAGCTGTTTAGCAGGGAATAACAGTCCTGATCACAGCGCAAACCCCAGCCCAGATCGGGGCTTAACCAGGCAGACAGAGCTGTTCTGAAACAGCCAGGAAACAGGAGCCTCACACGCAGCACAAGCCCCAGGACCTGCACTATAGGGATGTGTGAACGTGGTTCAGATGTTCGGAGTTCGGCCCGAACTCAGCCAGTTGGGACGCCCGAACCGAACGCGGAACCCCCCCGAACAGTTCGGGTGGGAAAAACCTGGCTGGCAGGCCCAGGAAGTGGGGGGGTCGCTGAGGAGCAGACTTCCTGGCCCCCGGGGTGGAGAGGGGCTTGGACTAGCAGCCAGTCTGCCCAATCACCACCCCTCTTTTCCTCAGACCACTGGCTTGGCAGTCTGCGATTGGCCACGGACTAGGCTACACAGAGCCAATGGGGCTTGTGGTAAGGCGGGCGCAGCAAGTAACAAAAGTCATTGCCCTCCCCCTTTCCAATTCGTTCTGAGGTAGCCACCGATCCTGTCAGCAGGCGTTTGCAGAACTCTCCCTCTCCCAGCAGTTTGTGTTCCTCCCAATCCATTGCCATCCTTCTCCTATTTCACCCATTTCCACATATTTATTATTATTATTAATATTAATTATTATTATTATAAGCATTTGTATAGCGCCAACAGTGTACCTGGCGCTTTACAGAACAGGAAGATAGATGCGGTCCCTGCCTACGGCTTACAATCTAATAGACATGGAGGGGGGAGACAAGGAGAGGGAACGTAGGGAGAGACAAGGGATCAATAACATTCAAGCGGATGCCAAGTATCAGGTGCACGTGCTTGGCTTCAGAGGCTCCCAGCAGTGGCACTAGGGGTGTGGTTCAACTGGCGTCACCTCCTGCCAGCATCCTCCACTGCCACGCAGGGCACTGGAAGGCCTACAGTCCAGGAGGCTGCAGCTGTCTCTGCTGCGGCTGCAGGAGCAGGTGCAGGTGCTTCAGGGTCGGATGCTCAGCATGGGCCACCAATGTCCCCCATTATTCTAAACTAAACTAAAACTAAACTAAACTGCCTAACTGAGTCAGACAAATGGTCCATCTTAGCCCAGTATTGTCACAACCTGACACGGCAGCAGTGGTTTCAAATTCGGGTCCAAATCTGGCTCTTCCAGGGTCTCCGGCAGAGGCCATTCCGGCGTGCTACCTGAGACCCCTCCAGCCCCCAGCAGTGGCCTCCCCCAGGCATGCTACCAGGGATCCTGAAGTGGAGATGCTGGGGATTGAACCTGGGACCTTATACATGCAAAGCACATGCTCTTACTTGAGCTATGCCCCCCCCCCCATGTGATCCCCAGCAGTCCAGGGCTGGTGGATCCCACCCCGGATGCTAGAGGCAGGGCCCAATTTCCGGGCAATGGCAGCAGGGAGAGGAGCAGCAGTAGCAGCAACAGTAGCAACAGCAGCAGTCAGTTGAGGACAAGAAGCTTCAGTGCACCATGGAGGAGCTGAGGTGGGGGCAGCTGTCAAGTCCATCGGCAGCTGCAGGACATGAAGGGTGGTCGTGGCTTTCAATTGAAGGCCACGCACATGGTGGGGGAAATTATTGCGCTCGATGGGCAGCCCTTCTTGGTGGTTGGGGACATGGGGTTTAGGTGCCTGATTGGCTTCCTGGCCCCCCAGTTTAAGCTGCCCTTGCGCACCACCCTGAGACAGGCTGCCACCAATGCCTGGCAGCCTGCAACGCCTGGCCAAGTAGGGATGCCAGCCACCAAGCCCTGGCCGGACCTCTGCTGCTGCTCCGCCGATGCCTGGGACTCTGCAATGCCTGGCCGAGTAGGGGTGCCAGTCACCAAGCCCTGGCCGGGCCTCTGCCGCTACTCCACCAATGCCTGGCAGCCTGCAATGCCCGGCCAAGGATGGGTGCCAGCCGCAGTTAGTGTGCCCTGGCAATCCAATGTCCGCTGCTGCTGCCGCTGCTGTGCCATAGGTACTGTGGCCCGGCAATCTAATTTCTGCTGCTGCTGAGGCTGCCACTGCTGTGCCACAGGTACTGTGCCCCGGCAATCAAATGTCCGCTGCTCCTGCCTCTGCTGATGCCGCCTCTGCTGTGCCATGGGCTCTGTGCCCTGGCAATCCAATGTCTGCTGCTGCTGCTGGTACTGCATGTCAGCCATTTGCTCCTTGCTCTTGTAGACTGGCATAGCTCAGATGAGTGCACTGGCGGGCGAGGGTTGGGCATCCATGAGATTTACCACCGGGCAAGGCTTGCCCAATTTGCAGTAGAGCTTCTTGAGATCGGTCGAGTACAATGCCAGCCTGCAACGCCCGGCCAAGTAGGGGTGCCATACTGGCCATACCACATAACGCATTGGTGGCAGGTGCCATACCACAGAGCACCCACTCATGGCCACGCACAGAGTGCTCGCCAAAAATCCAGGCAGCCTCCAATGCCCAGCCTAGTAAGGGTGCCAACCACCAAGCCCTGGCTGGGCTACTGCTCCGCTGATGCCTGGCAGCCTGCAACACCTGGCCGAGTAGGGGTGCCAGCCACCAAGCCCTGACCAGGCCTATGCTGCTGCTCCGCCGATGCCTGGCAGCCCGCAATGCCTGGCCAAGTAGGGGTGCCAGGCCAGCCACCAAGTCCCAAGCTTTCCCGGCTTCTGCTGCGGCTGCTGGGTCTCAGATGGCCAGCCATGCCCCCACGGGCACCCCCAGGGGCCAATGCAACCCGGGGTGCCAAACTCCAAGCCTTCCCAGTCTCTGCTGCTGCTACTGTGTCTCCGACGGCCTGCCATGCCCCCAGAGGCACCCCTAGAGCACCCCAAGCCTCCAGGTGGCCAAATTTTCTGAATGTTTGTTGGGGGGGGGGAACTCCGTGGGACTGAACCCACGAATTCGAACTAAGTTTTCAGGCCGAACCCCATTCTGTTTGCACATCCCTATACACTGTGGATTGGAGAGAGAAAAGAAGTAGGACTGCTACCCATGATTGGCGGGGAACGGGAAGACTCAGGAAGAGCCCCAGGGCAGGCCCAGGGTGGAAGTGGAGGATCCACATGACCCCTCCAGGGCTGGTCGTAGGGTGGGGCCAATAGGATGCTAGTACTGGCACTCCCTCAGATGGAAGAAATCTGTGGAGCTGGGGATCTCTTGTGGGGCGGAGAGCACTCTGAACATTTAAAAAGCCCATCAGAAGCACTCTGAGGCAAAAAAGCTAGGGAATCAGGGACAGTGGGGTGGCATGCACTGGGGGCATGGGGCAGAGTCTACCTGAGATCAGGCGTTTTTGCGATGCATTTATTTATTTATTTATTTAAATTTATGCATAAGGACGGTGGCCTGGAAGGCCCAAAGAGTGCTATGAGAAGAACAGGTCAAGCCCACTTGTCTACAGAGTGCTCAGGTGGATTCACCTCCCTGTCTGGGCCTACCCTGCCTCCTCAGTCTGGTAAGACCTGCCCGCTGGCTGCCTCTGGAAACCACCTCTCACCCCATCCTCATGACTCCAGCCTTCTCACATCCCTGCCTTGGAAGCCCTCCCACCTCAATGACTTCCCCCTTAGGGTTGCCACTTTTTGCAGTTAGGCCAGTTTTGGCCCTATGAGAGTCTCAGGGTCAAACCACGAAAGCTGGCAACCGTACTTCCCCTCCTCTCCAACTCCCTTCTCCAAGCCCCACAAATTCTAATATCTGCCTTACACCCCTCCATGCTGTGTCACCACCCTGGGCACGGTGTCCATCTTGCCTAGTGGGCAGGCCTAGCCTGGCACATTAATTGCGCCACACTCGGAGAATCACCTCCACACATCATCACGCCACCCACGGTGCTCTTTCCCTGTCAGTTTAGCTGCATGATAAAATTCACAGCGGGACACCCAATGGGCCATCAAACATCAGTATTCTGCTCCACAAATGATCAGTGAACCATTAAGTCCAGGGTCAAAGGATCAAACCAGAAACATGGACTAGAAAAAGGATGGCAGAAACCACATCGGAGGGATGGGAATTCCTCCAAGAAAGCATTGGATCTTTTCAGCCTTCAAATGTAGGCAAGTAGCTCTGTTAAAAGTTGTGTTTTATCCCAAGGCAATTCAGTGGGCTTGACACAGTAATAACCACCACAGGAAATTCAATTGGCCCGTGCTATAGGGGAGGTTACAGTTGATGCTCTCTCTGGTACCTTCTGACCTAAAGTCTGTGAACCTAAGCTACGGCATCTACCAATAGACATATCCCAGCACGACAGAGTCATTAGCACTCTATAATGCCATGGAGACCATATTAATATGAAAACAGCATCTTCCACAGCAGCAGAACCGAAAGGCCATGCCCTTAAAGGCTCTGGCTTATTTGACCTCATTATAATAAAATTGCACATGACTTTTCTTTGTAAAAGACATCTCACTGCTGAGTCCCTAGTTTTGCTCATGTCATAAGCGATGCCTTATAAATATTCCATCCAAGATAAAGCAGGGGAAAGGAAAATGGGGTTGCTTTTCTCAGCCTAAGAACCTACAGGGTCAGATTCTCTTCTCCTTTGTGCTGATATGCATCTGGAGTTACTGCACTGCCTTCAAAGGGCTTAACTCCTGATATACACCAAGGTAACCAAGAGCAGAGTATAGCTGTTCTGGACCACATTTAAATTCAATTTTGAATGCTAAAATAAAATGCTAACTTCATTAATAGGAGAGATAACGAGCCGCGTGGAGCCACTTAAACTTGAGATGAGAAGGTGCTTGTAGGGTAGAGATTACTGGGGGTTATGTTAATACATTTTTTAAAAACAGCAGCTATTTTTGTCTTTAGTATAAAGGTACACCAGGAATACCTTGGAAGTTTAACTTAGGAAGAAAATTAAGAGCTCAGTGTAACTGTACATCTTTCATCTACACTTGGAAATACCACCACTTTTTTGTGTTTGGCACCGAGCTTGGGATACTCAGCCCAAGCCACTACGAAATAAAAGTAGAACGCAGTTAAAACTAATGGCATCCTACATGCAGCAAGAAGAACATTAAAAATACGCTAGGCTTTCAAATCCTGTGCTAGATCATGAGTCAAAACAGGCTGTCATCCCTCCTTGCACCTAGTTGGCTTTTCCCACTTCCTCGCCTGGCTCAGTTCAACACAGTTGGCAAGAGAAATTCAGGATTGGATTGGAATAAGTTAGAAGTGACGTCCACAGGGGTTAGAGAAAACTCTCCCTACGGGAAATTCGTATTAATGACTGCTCAGTTCTAGCCAGTTCTACTAATCCCTTGTTTTGGGAACATCAAAAGTGTCAGCAATTTCTTTTTTAAAAGGAATGAGCCAGTGGGCTATAATATAGTGTTCTGATCTGATTGGATCTAAGTCTCAGAAGATTATCACTTCCTAAGACCATTTATCCCAACAGTTTCCTATCACAAGGCTGGTAGCTCAAAGTAATTCCGACTTTGGAAGATACTCTCAAAGACTGCTCACTGCGGAGCTCAAAAAAAGAAACATTCTCCTCCAAATGATGTCATTGCAAACATCTAAGGGATCTCCTCTCTGCCAACTCCTCCCTGGACCCTCCCCAATCTGGCTTCCGCCCCCTTCACTCCACTGAAACTGCCCTTGCCAAGATCACCAATGATCTACTTGTCGCTAAATCTAAGCGCCTTTACTCCATTCTTGTCCTCCTTGACCTCTCTGCTGCCTTTGACACGGTCGACCACTCACTCCTACTGGACTCCCTTCACTCCCTAGGTTTCTGCGGCTCTGTCCTTGACTGGTTCTCCTCCTACCTCTCTGACTGCTCCTTTAATGTGTCTCTTCCCAATTCCAAATCCTCCTCCCTCTCTCTCTCAGTTGGGGTTCCCCAAGGCTCTGTCCTGGGCCCTCTACTCTTCTCTATCTACACCCTGTCCCTTGGCAAACTCATTGCCTCCCATGGCTTCCAATAGTCCACCTTTATGCTGATGACACTCAACTCTCTCTCCCCACCCCATCTCTCTCCCCATCTGTCCAAGCTCGCCTCATCAACTGTCTCTCTGATATCTCCGCCTGGATGTCCCGACGTCAGCACAAGCTCAACATGGCTAAGACTGAACTCCTTAACTTTCCTCCCTACCCTTCCTCTCCCTCTTCCCTGTCCATCATTATTGATGGGGTCACCATCCGTCCCGTTCCCTAAGCCCGTAGCTTGGGCTTTGTCTTTGATACTCACCTTTCCTTTAAACCTTACATCGACTCTGTTGCCAAGTCCTGTCACTTCGCCCTCCACAACATTGCTCGGATTCGCCCCTTTCTCTCTGTGTCCTCAGCCAAAACCGTTGTTCACGCCATGGTCATCTCTCACCTTGCCTACTGCAACCTCCTCCTTACTGGTCTCCCCCGCTCTCAGCTGTCCCCCCTTATCTCCATCCAAAACTCCGCTGCTAGGGTCATCCACTCAGCCAGTCGCTTCGACCACGTGCAGCCTCTCCTCTCCTTGCTTCACTGACTCCCCCTTCCAGAACGCATCCTTCACAAACTCCTAGTGTTCACATATAAATCCCTTCATAACCTGGCCCCCCCCTTACCTCTCAGCCCTAGTCTCCTCACACATTCCTGTACGCACTCTTCGCTCCTCCTCTGCCCTCTCCCTCGTCTCTCCTGCTCCCCTAGCAGCCTTCATCTCTTCTCCCTTGCTGCCCCCCACGCCTGGAACTCCCTCCCTGCCCACATCCGTCTCACCCCCTCCCTTCGTACCTTCAAATCCCTCCTCAAAACTCTTTCTCATCACCTTTCCCGATGCCTGCTAGAACCTTCCTTCAATATTTACTGTCTGCCCTCCCCGCAGACTCCTGCCTAACGTGCACCTGAGACTTCGCATCCAATTGAATGTTATTGATCCCGTCTCTCCCTATGTTCCCTCTCCTTGTCTCCCCTTCCATGTCTATTAGATTGTAAGCCGTAGGCAGGGACCGCGTCTATCTTATTGTTCTGTGAAGCGCCAGGTATACAGCTGGCACTATACAAATGCTTATAATCAAACAAACAAACAAACAAAACAACAACAACAATAATAATAATGTTGCAGAGAAATAATACAGATGGACAAAACTGCATGAACTGAGAGTTAGTTGAACAACTTCTTTTGAACAATATTAGAACAGTGAAGACAAATGGCAAGTCAAGGTAGACTGCCACCGAAGAAATCTACATACTGCAGTTATGAGAGACCCATTTCCTGGTAAACTGTGGGGCTAAAAAGGGAAGGCTAGAGACAGGCCGATAGCTACTGGGGAGTCAGTGTCCAAAGGTGGTTTCTTAAGCAGGGGCCTGGCAACCATAATTTTAAGGGAGCCCCTTAAAGCCCCAAATGGCCTGGGCCCCACCTACCTGCAGGACTGCCTCACTCTGGGCCCTGGATCATCCCCTGTAGTCGACTGGGGGCACCCATCTTGAAGTCCCCCGGGTTTCCCTATGGAGAGGGCATTCTCAGGGGCCGCACCTAGGCCGTGGAACTCCCTCCCAGCAGAGGCCCAGTTGGCCCCGGACCTCCCTTCTTTTCAACGATCAAGTAAGACCCGGCTGTTCCGCCAGGCCTTTGGTGAAGGAGATGGGTAATAGGAGCGGGTAGAAGGTTAGGGTGGGTGGGGTTTTGTTTATATTTTCTATATATATATTAAACTTCTCCCTATTGTTATGAATTGTTTTAATGAATGTTTTATATTGTTTTGTAAATTTATATTGTTAGCCGCCCCAAGCTGCCTGCGACAGGAGAGGAGGAATAAAAATCCTTAAAATAAATAAAAATAAATAAATACCAGGAGGATCTGTGATGTCGAAGTGGTGGAAGTGGACGCCTGGGTGCAATGCAACCATGTCGATGGCCATGGTCAAGATGTCATTCCACAAAGCAATCAGGTCATCGACAGAGTAGCCATCAAGGTCAGTAGGCACATCCCCCAGAGAGTTCTGGAAACCAGTTGGATCCATTCGTCTCCAGGGGTGAACCAAATGAACTGGTCTACCACTCTGACGAGGAAAGAAGCAGCCTGGGATGTGAGCCCTAATGGATGTGAGCGGGCGCCTATTTTGTGGTTATGGAACTGGTTTGAGGTGGGCCCCAAAGTGGACCTTTAATTACTTTACTTTGAAGTTTTCTTTTTCTGGGAGAGCGCTAAAGAAGGGGGAGAAATGTTAGTCGCACTTGCCATGTCCCCCTGAAGATCATCTCAGAGAAGAGGAAGTGAATCTAATTTTCATTTTTCTAAGTGGACACAAGGCTATCCGTGCTTCCTTCAGGGGAAGATGGAGCTGATTATTTCTTAACTTCATTGTCTATATCTGATAGGAAGCGTTTGGCTAATACAGGTCATGACTTAATCTCGGATAATATTCTCATTAGTCACTGACTCTCCAAGATGTGATCACTAATTCAATCATGGTACAGTCGAGACCTTGCCTTCTCTTTAGTTAGTACTCCTTGTGGACAGAATTTTTTTCCTTCCCAAATGAAGAACAGCCTTGCAATGTTCTGTGCAAATGTTTTAGCTACTTCAAAGTTGTTCTTGTACATTTTATTCCTTGGTCAAATAAAAAAGAAAACCTCATATTAAATCCTCCTCTAATTGGAAAAGAAAGTTGGAGTGTTTGCAAGGGCAGCTGGTCAAATCCCATAATGATTTCACTGTATTTTGGAAAGTGTAATGCACCAAGGTGAAAGAGGTTTTTAAAGAATCTTCATGAAGGGCTATTTTGGGGGGATGACAGGGAAGATGTGAATATTTGAAATCTCTCTCTTTAGAAAGCTTCCCATTTCCTTTGTAGAAATTATAGCTCTGTTAAATTAACCTTTACGTCTACTGACAGTGCAGATGTTTCTGAGAGTACAAAAATCATGCAACGCTTCATAAACTAGCTATTGTTATCAAGGATGCACTGTCTTTTAGGAGGTATCCGGTGCAGGTGTTGAGTGCCTCCATCTTGTGTTGGATTTGGCCGGGAGCAGATTAGGGGTGCTGCTGGTGTACCGTGTACCCAACTGCCCGGTAGCATCACTATATGCTCTTGCTGATTTGGTGTCTGATGTGATCCTCTGGACCCCGAAACTAGTGGTCCTGGGGGATTTTAACATCCACACTGACACCAATCTTGGAAGAGCGAGGCATGAGTTCATGGCCTCCATGACAACCATGGGCCTGTCCCAAATCATCTGTGGCCCCACACATGAGGAGGGACATACACTGGATTTGGTTTTCTGCCCCGGCCTTGAGGTGGGGGGTCAGTTAGTAGAAGTTAGGGGGATGGAGTCCTTGTCATGGTCTGACCATTACCTCCTTAAGACGTGCATCCTGGCACATGTCAGCCCCCAACGGGGTGCAGGACTTATTAGATCAGTCCGCCACCGGAGACTTATGGAACCGGATCGGTTCTGGAATGCTCTGGGGGAGTTTTTCCTGGACCGGAGCCATGCCTATATCACGTATTGTCTTAAGTCTCGCATGCGTACCGGCGTACCGTCTGAACGTAACAACACTTAGAATTTAAATTCTAAGTTCCAACCGTACGTAATTAAGGGGACTTCTGACTGGAGAGACCACCAATCAGAGGTCAGTTGGAGATTGGAGGACCACCACAATGGGAAATCAATCTTGAGGGGACATCTCTGATTGGTTGGCAGAAGCAAATAAAAGTCACTGAGCCAGCGCTTTGTCTCTCTTGTCTTTTGCTGCATTGACTTTGAAGCAGGTACACGTCTTTGTTCATGGCACTGAGGAACTTTGTAATGGAGACGAAACAGCTGCTTTTCTCTTTTTAGATAAGACCTCATCAAGATCTCATGCCGTTATTGAGATCGTTACTGAGATCGAATCTCAATAAGGATTCTCACGAGAAACAAACTGATTCTCGTTTCAGCCCTAGTTCTCAGCACAATTTTTTTTACCTATAAAACTCTAAATGGTCTAGGCCCTACCTATCTAAAACACTGCCTTGTCCCTTATGTCCCTCCACGGCCTCTAAGATCAGCCAACAGTGACCTCTTGCAAGTTCCACCATTGGCCCATGTCCGTACGACCTCGGCACGCAGAGAGGTGTTCTCGGTGGCTGCGCAGCGGCTTTGGAGCTCCCTTCCCTAGGAGGTTCACCTAAGTCCCAGCCTGGGCATCTTCTGGAAGTGATGCAAGACCTATTTATGTGGCCAGGCATTGAACAGGCAGGGGTAGATCCTGGGGTGGTGTAGAAGTGGAGGAATTTATCTTGTATTTTGTTTTAAAAAAACAACGTTAGCCACCCTGAGCCTTCAGGAATAGTGTGGGATAAAAAATTTTTTAAAATAAAATAAAATAAATAAATAAATAAAAAACCCTCTCCCTAATTTGCAATGACATCATGCTCATGGCTATTTAAGGGCTACGAATGCAGCCGCAGAAGGAGGCAACTTCTATTTTAAGAATGCTGGGGTCCGGTGACTTTTATTTTCCTCGTGGGAATCTAAAATATGAGTTATGTTCTCTAAGGATTCAGGAAAGAACTGGAGCAGCGGCAGGTCTAAAGGTCTCTGAAAGCTGGTTGGCTTTTATATCCCAAGAGTTCAAAGACCGTATGCAGATATCTACGCAGGATTTCCTGCTGCTTTCTTTTCTTCCAGGTGTATTTAAACTTTCATACGTCCTTTTAGTGCTTCACGCAGTCTTGAGATGCCTTAAATACACTGCTATCGCTCCCTGACAATAAGCTAGCGGCACTGGTGTCTCTTTTAAAACAGATAAAAGGACAAATGCTCTTTTGAAAGTTTTGGTCAGTCAATGAACACTGGAAAGTTCAGCCATATTGTAAACTGGATACAGCAACTTTGAAGCAGTTTCTTGGATTAAGTGTAAGAAAATTGAAGGGGGTACGTGAGGGAATCATTAGTGTGTAGGACTGCCACTAAAGCTGAAATGGGTACCTGCAAAAACAGGCATAGCTATAGAATCTGTGGTACCCAATTTGACTAAAAAAGTTTGGGCTAATTTAATTTAATTTAATTTAATTTAATTATTTATTTATATTTACATTTATTTCCCGCCCCCTCCCGTAAACAGGTGGCTTGGGGCGACTTACAAAATACATTTTAAAACCATAAAAACAATAAATACAATACAAATATAAACAGAGAGGGAACCTAAAACCAACATAAATAAGGGTTAAACAGCTGAACTAAAAAAAAACCACCTCCCTTCCCACGCTACCCACTCCCTTCCCCAAAGGCCTGGGTTTTACAGGTCTGGCGGAAGGCCAGCAGACTAGGGGCCAGGCCTTTTGGTATCCAAAATGTTATCCAATCAGGTACCCGACAAACCAAATACGGAGACACCATTTTGTCTTGATTTTTCAATATCTGGTCCCAGATTTTGAAATATATTCAGGTATTTTATTTTGGGACAGGGGGGAGGTTTCAAGTAATTTCAGGCACTCAAAACCTGGAAACTGACATTTTGGTTTTTCAGGAACTCAAATGGTATTCGGGTGCCAATTTGGGACAAAATTCCTCTGTGTTCCCTCCCACTGAGCTCAGCTTTTCAGCACTTGGGGATAGGAATTATCTGTAAACTCCAAATTTACTGTAACCAAGCCAAGAACATGTACCTGAGCTCTCGCATCCTCATGAATGTCGCATCCCTTGTCTCTCCCTCGGTTCCCCCTTCCCTGTCTCCCCTCCCCCTGGCTTTAGATTGTAAGCTCTCGGGCAGGGACCATGTCTATCTTATTTTTTGTAAAGTGGCAGGTACATTGCTGGCACTATATAAATGCTTAATTAATAATAATAATAATAATAATAATAATAATAATAATAGGACGTGGATCAAAGGTACAGATCCAGGAACTGGGAAAAGGCCAAATGAAAACTAGCTATGGGTCACATTTGGCCCCTGGACCTGAGCTTTCCCATCCCTAGTATAAGACAAGAGACAGTAGGAGGATACAGAAGAACAAAACGCTTCTGATCAGAATGACCAGTAGGAATCTAGTTTCCACACTCATTGAGTTTACCATAGGCATAATAGCAAAGGAGCGTTTTAAGGAGGGCAACGAAGTGGCTTTGCAGATGCTCCAGTTTGTTGTGAGCTGCCCTCAGCCTTTGAGGATAGGGCGGCATACAAATATATAAATTAATAATAATTATAATAATAAATGCTGTATACTGGGAAATTTCCAGAGTTTCATCCCTTGATCTCGCAGAGAGCCCCCGAGCATAGCAGAACTGAGAGAGCAGGGATGGGTTTGCAGGGTGTCCCATTCGAACTGGGTTGTGTGCACGGTTTCTTGCCACTGCTTTGCAAGCCTCTCTTCATGCAAGCTGGTGGGAAGAGCTGGGCTTGCAAGGCAAGTGAGCTGGGGGGGGGGGGGGGGGGGGGAGCTAAACACTGGTCAGGACTGCTGCTGCTGTTCATTATATGGCAGGGGTAGCCGAACTATGGCTCTTGGGCAGTTTATTTTATTTTATTTTATAAAATCATTTGCTACCCCGTCCCTCCGGCTCCAAGCAGCCCGGGGTGGCTTACCACGTTAAAACACAGACAATCAGTAAAAACCAAACAATACAATAAAAAGGAAAGGAACAGAACCAAACCGGCCCCCCTCCCACCCTATCTCCCTCACCAAAAGCCAGGCGGAACAGCCAGGTTTTACACCTACGACGGAAGAAGAGGAGATCCGGGGCTACCCGGGCCTCCACCGGGAGGGAATTCCACAGCCACCAAGAACACCCTCTCCATAATGGCCCCCCAGGCCACACGGGGGACCTCGAGAAGGGCGCCCCCAGCAGACTGCAGCGGCCACTCCAGAGCGCAGAGAGCGATGCAGTTCCGCAGGTAAGTCAGGCCATGGGGCTTTATAGGTCAAAACCAATACCCTGAATTGGGCCCGGAAGACGATAGGCAGCCAGTGTAGAGCCCGGAGCACCGGTGTAATGTGCTCACAGCGACCCGTCCCCATAAGGAGTCAGGCCACTGCAGTCTGCACTAGCTGCAGTCTCCGGACTGCCACCATAGGTAGCCCCACGTGGAGCGCGTTGCAATAGTCCAGTCTCAAGGTAATGAAAGCAGGGATGATGGTGGCCAGGTCACTATCTGAAACATACGGCCGAAGCCGTTGCACCAGATGTAATTGGCAAAACGCACTTCTCGCCACAGCCCCCACCTGGGAATCCAGGCGGAGCTGTGGATCGAGGAAGACGCCCAGACTACGGAACTGGGATACCAGCGGAGGGTGGTTCCCATCAATGATGGGAGCCGCCACATCCACTGCCCTCCCCACCACCATCACTTCCGTCTTGTCGGAATTCTGCTTCAGTCAGCTCTCCCTCATCCTATCCCCAACGGCTGCCCGACATTGGGTAAGCACCGAGATTGCCGGGTCTGGGTCAGAGGAAAACGAGAGGTAGAGTTGGGTGTCATCAGTCATCTAAGCGTAGCTCTCGGCCAGAGCTGGTCCTGGGGTCTGGGCTGCCGTAATGAAGTGTCTCTTACTTCATTGCACCCAAGGGTATTTTCAGAAGCGATGCTACCATGCTTCATCACATTTTACCACACTTAACCCTACCCCAGGGTCACAACCACCGTCACTTCTGTTTGGCGGGCGCCAGATGTTCATCATGCTTTGCCCTGAACTGTGGTAGCAGTTACCACCAGTTGTGATGTCGGAAAATTATGGGGAAGAGTCAGTGGTAAGCACTACCATGGTTCGGGGGAAAGTGTGGTAAGGCGCACCATCATGTCTGTTTTGGGTACCAGCCTGCCCGGGGGCGGGGATGGCTGTTACCTCGGATTGGGTCTAAGTGCGGTAGCATCACTTCTGAAAGTCTCCGCAGCTGAAGCACAGCAGCTCCTTAGAATCTCAGCATCAGATTTGCCAGCCAATCATGAAGCAGGAGAGATTTCTGCATGCACATGTGCGTGCCTCTTGTGGCTTTCAGCTGTATGAAGAGTTTGTTTCTTGGCTCCTGGATGTGGGGTCTTTGGCCACCCAGGGTTATATCAGGGTGGTCCATCATATGAGGGTCATTCCTAACTTGGAATTTTTAATAGCAGGGCTTGGAATGGTCCCTGAGGAAGGAGTCAGAACAGGTGTCCATCTGCTAGAGTGAGGTTTCCCGGTAGTGAAATCCGCCTGCATTTCTTTTTCAACTTAATGGCTGCCATTGACTAAATAAAAGGAGGACAGCAGTCTTTAGTACACCTGGTCAAACAGCAGCAAGGGACTTCTCCCAGTGGCTCTGTTGTATCATGCAGACACCAAGGTTGTTTTTTGGCTTTTTTTAAAAATGGCAAATCTCCCGGTAAGTTTCACACCTTTTATTTTCCCAGGGGCTGCAGCTGTTTGAAAAAGAACCCGGGGGATGGAGGGAAAGGACAGTGTAGTAACAGCTGTTTAGGGTGACCAGCTCTTGCAATTTCATCTCCAGCCTCACAATTTTAAGGGGGGGGGGGGGAGAGTTCTTAAAACTCCAAGTGCTGCAATCATGAGACTCTCAGCCTGCATTTAAAAATAAAGCCTGGTTGAAGAGAAAAGCTTGAAAACATGAAGGCATTGGGTAATAACATATGTGACAGTGGACTGCCGCCATCACAAACTGATCCGGGCCAGGAAGTCACTTGCTTTCCAGTAAGGATCGGGTCTGACCATGCAACAAATGTTCACATGGTTGGGTCCCGGGGGGGGGGGGGGATCCCCACAAAAGTGCAGAAGGCTGGTGGCCATTGATGACAGAGCTGGAAACAGAGGGCTATCACATGTGATAGCCTGCTTCAACCCAGTCGGGCGGGCCTTCTCCTGGGTGTGTTGGCAGCTGGTCCGAGCTGTGACCCCAGAAACCTCAGGGCTAGCCACCAGCGTGGCTGGGAGAACATGACAGTGGCCCACGGGTTAAAGCAGGTCCAAGCGGGCCTATGCAGGCTACTGTCACGTTTGTTAGCAGCCAGTGTGTTTCCTAAAGCAGGGATGAGAAAACTTGTCCCTCCTAAAAGCTACTTTAAAAATTAGTGCTGAAATGGTAAGCCGCTGCGGTAGCTTTTTCTGATGGAAAAAGCTCTTCTGCAATGAGCAGCATGGTGCGATAGAGACGTTCATTCCGCTACTTCCATTCTGCTACTTCCACTGGCTGAGAAAATAGCAGAACAATGTTTCTTCCGACAGTTTCGATCTTCCGCAATTTCCATCGGCGCTGCGAAGTAGTGGAACAACCTTTGTTCCGACAGTTTCCGAGATTGCTCCGACAGTTTCCAAACTAGCGGAATGCCGGAGGAATTTGCGGAATGCTGGCAGAAAAGCTGCGGAAAGTCATGGGCAATTCTGAAACGGTGGAATGAAATAGTGGAGCGGGAAAAGGAGTTGCCGCTTCAGCCCTAAGTGCAAGCTTGAGGCAGGGGTGCTTAAGGGACACTCTGAGGAAGAGGAGGGTTCAGGTCATGGATCTGTCCCCTCTCCTTTTGTGCATGCCCTGGTCTCTGCTCCCTTACCTGGAGCTTAGTCTTCCAGTGCTTTGGAGTAGGAACTGGATCCAGGAGCCAGATTCAGAAACTGGAAAGGGGTCAAATAAAACCTAGCCATGGAATACATTTGGCCCCAGGGTCTGAGGTTTCTAACCTATGTCCTAAAGGATAGAAGTCCACTGCCCCAAGCAAATCTAAGAGAACAATAGTCCTCAGGATGCAACCCACTCTGAAGTAAGTGGTTTGCGGATCAAACTTGGTTATTTTTAAAAATCTCATGATTTCACAGTGTGTAGTCTCAGGATTTCTGAATGGATGGAGTTGGCAACTCCAGGTAATAGATAGGCGGTATTCAGGGCGCAACGGTAAAACAATTAGTTTAGGGGAGTGAACGGGTGGCAAAAACTATTGCCGGAAGAATAAGGATTTTACTACACAAAGTATGAAGCTATTCTACTTCTCCAGTAGGTGGGTAAATCTAGCAACACATTTTTTAGGGGGGCGGGGGGTTGTGATAAATATTGCAGGGGTGTGTGTCAGAACCCCTTGGTGCCATTTCTGAGCCACTGTCAAGGTAGGTCACTTTTTAAGCCTCCCAAGCTTCAGAGCGTTCACCTGCAAGGGCAGAACTATCCACAAGCTAGACGATGCCACTTTAACTCACCTCGATTCTGTGCCCTTGTTCGACAGCCTTCCTGCTGGCTAATGGGGAAAGTGATTTACTAAGTATTAAGTAGTTTTGGGGAAGAAACCAACCATGATCCCAAAGCAAGCCATCTCCTTTGCTGTTCCAACAGGAAAGATCTAGGGAAATGCTGAGCGCTATATGGCACATCCATTAAAAGCAAGGTGATTCATAAATTTTGCTGACACCAGTACGCAGATCTGATGAGACAGGAAATTAGTATCCCCCCCTCTCCTTTTCCGGAAAGGCTAAAAAAATATAACTCACCCTATTAATATTTAAGCTTATCTATAGTGTGCGCTTGTTGCAAAGGTCTTCCCTGCCGATCTTCCCTTCCTGCAGCCTCATGGCTTGGGGAAAAAACTTTCCCAGGAGGAGCCTGCCAGGCCCAGCTACTGAGAGGACTTTAGAGGACCATGACCTTCTAAACATCCTCTGCCATGTGTTGATTGGCTGACGTACAAGAAGTGTGTAGTAGAATAGAAGGAACCGTGTCTCCTGAAGTTCCAAATCTGTACCTTCCATTTTGTATCATAGACATGCCCAATGGTGACCTAATTCCATGTTCTAGTGAACTTAAGACTCTTACAATCGTACAGTTGGAAGCTACTGTCAAAGGCTATCTGTTCCCACTCATACAGAAGTACGCTTAGTTATACCTAGGGATGAAATGAATATTCGGTGTGAATGCTGAATTTGCCAAATTCAATATATTCCAGAGGTGGACAAATGGATTTTTGGGAGCCACATGTGGCTTTTGGGCATCCGTACTGTGGTTCTCAGCAGGAGAGGCTGCCTGGGGCGTATCCATGTGGTTCCCCCAAGAGCAAAAGAAGCTGAGCTGTCATTTTGGCTGCTGGAGCCTCCTGCGGGGCTGTGGGAGCAAGTCCTGTAGCACTACTGCTTCGGCCCAAACCTACCAGACCACCTGGGAGCCAGAGCTTTGATGCAAGGGGGGTGGGGATTTGGGGAAAGCTATGCTGCCCTGTTCCCAGGATCAGGGGAAACCGCAATCGATGTAATACATCTAGTGGCTCTCTAGGATATGAAACTTTTAGTATGTTGCTCTTGGGCTTGGCAAGATACCAAAGTGACTGAAATACTCAGCAAGAAATATGGAGGTAACCAAGTGATTAAGATACCCCACAAGGAATACTGAGGTAACCAAGATACCAAAGTGACTAAGATACCCCACAAGGAATACTGAGGTAACCAAGATACCAAAGTGACAGAAATACCCCACAAGGAATACTGAGGTAACCAAGATACCAAAGTTAATGAAATACCCCACAAGAAAACCTGAGGTAATCAAGATACCAAAGCGACTGAAATACCTCGCTTGGGAGACATCGGGGCTGTTGCTGGCTGGGGTTGTCAATGCCTTCCCCCTTTGGAAGGGTAGGGTGTTGGATGCCCTTAAAACTGTGTTTGTCCAGCCCCTGCTTAGAAGTCATCTTTGGATGTTGACTCCCACCTGCTTCTAACCTTCCCTTTTTCAGGTAGGTTATTGAATGGGCGGTTGCCTGGCAGCTCCAGACTCATCTCGATCATCTCAGTGTCATCGGATTCCTGGACACATTTCAGCTGGGCTTTCATCCTGGGTATGGTATGAAGACTGCACTAGTGGCCTTGGTCGATGACCTGCGCCTGGAGATTGACAAAGGAAATTCTACTCTGTTGATCCTGTTAGATCTTTTGATGGCCTTTGCACAGTTATTACGAGGTGGTGTTGACATGACTGTGGGGCCTGGCTGGGGGAGGGGTGTGTGCGGGACCACTCGTGTGGTTCCACTCCTTCCTGTCGGAGAGATCCCAGAGAGCGGTGATGGGCAATTGCTCGTTGTCCTCTCAGGACCTCCCCTGTGGGGTCCTGCAGGGTTCTACCCTCTTGCTCAAGGTGTATATGGGTGAGTTCATTTGGAGGTTTGGGGTGAAGTGCTGTCAGTACGCTGATGACACCCAGCTCTGCCTCTCTTTTTCATCCAATCCAGGTCCTTCAGTCTCAGTGCTTACCCTATGCCTGGCTGCTGTCAGGGACCGCAGAAGGATAAGCCAATTGAGGCTGAATCCAGACAAGACTGAGGTGAATCTGGCTGGCCAGCCTTGTGACCTGGACGGGATTGGGACACCTGTTATTGATGGCGGCCGTCCATCCACCTCTGATCATTCAGGATCACAGTTCTGGAGCGCTTCTGGATGCCTTGCTGTACCTAGATAGTTAGGTTGCGGTGGCGGGGCCAATAGCACATTTCGCCAACTCCATCTGGTGAGGAGTCTGTGGCCTTTTCTTTCTGATTTAGATCTGGCCACTGTCATCCATGCTTTCATCTCCTTGAGCCTAGACGACTGCAGTGAGCTCTACTTGGGGCTGCCCTTGATGACTGTTTGGAAGTTGCAGAATGCGGCGGCTCGCTTCCTTTTGGGGGGTTGGGCACCGGGAGCACATGACACCGGTGCGCCAAAGTCTGCAGTAGCTCCCTATAGCTTTCTGGGAACAACTCAAGGTGCTGGTTTTGATCTTTAAAGCCCTAAAAGGTGTGGGCTCTAAAAGGCATTCGCCTGTCCTTCCATGCTCCATTGTTGGCCCCTGCAATTGGCCAGGAGTGCCTCCCTCTGTTAGACTTGTTCACACAGCGAGGTCTAGCAGGGGGGTGTTCTCGGTTGCTGCTCCAGAGCTATGGAACTCCCCCTGGAGGTTAATTTGAGGCTGGGCCTGAGCATCTTCTGGAACTGGTGTAAGACTTTTTTGTTTGAAAAGGCCTTTGGCATGTGAGGATAGGGGATTGGGGTGGGGTTTGGTGGGTGGTTTTGGAGTAGGGTGTGTCAGAGGGGGGTTGGGTGGGAAGGTGGTATTGAGTGGATTTTGCAGGGGAGGGTTGTTTTTTAGGGTTGTTTGTATTAGTTTTAATGTTTTTAATGGTTTGTAAGCTGCCCTGAGCCTCCTATAAATAATTATAATTTATAATTATTATAAATTATGAATTTATAAATTATATAAATTTGAACAAACAAACAAGAAATGCTGAAGTAACCAAGATATTGAAGCAACTGAAATACCCAACAAGAAATACTGAGGTAACTGGATAATCAAAGTTGTCAGTTTCACGATGGGAATGAAGAATCCCAGCATCTCCACTTCAGGATCCCAGGTAGCACGCCTGGGGGAGGCCTCTGATGGGGGCTTGGAGGGGTCTCAGGTAGCACGTAGGGATGGCCTCTGCCGGAGACCCTGGAAGAGCCGGATTTGGACCCGAATTTGAAACCCCTGCTGCCGTGTCAGGTTGTGACAATACTGGGCTAAGATGGACCATTGGTCTGACTCAGTTAGGCAGTTTTAAAAAAAAAGAAGAAGAATTTGGATATTTGATTGTGGCAATGAATATGCATATTATCTCTACGAATATTGTCTCTCTTCTAATCTGCCACGGTTGGGTCTTCAACCCTTGGCCTGGCACTGCAGTGGCTTGCGTCACCTGGTGCCTGGTAAATGGTGCCTTCATCCTTCGCACTGTATCTTCCCCTGTGTCTTTACCTAGTACGCGCCCCCACTCCTGCTCACCTGTGCGCTAATTCTAGTGCTCGCCGCCTGGCTTCCTGATTGGCCACCAGGAAGTATTTACAACCCCCTGGGGGCCCCAGGAAGCTGGTGGAGCAACTGCTCTTCCGGAGGGTTGGTTTCTGTGCCTCTGATCTGGTGCAGCATTGCCTTGTCCCTCCGCTGTTGTGTTCTGGGGGGGGGAGTCTCTTGTCCTGTGAACCCCTTTGTGTATCTTGTATGAGTGACACCCCCGTCCTTGCTGTTGTGTGTGATCCCTGTTCCCCTTGTGCGCTGGGGCCTTGGTGCCCTACCCCTTCCAGCTCCCTGCCGCTGGTTATCCCTGCCAGCGTCCCTATTGCTGGCTCTCCCCCTAGCTAGCTCCTCCCGCCAGCTTCCCTGCCGCTGGTTATCCCTGCCAGCGTCCCTATTGCTGGCTCTCCCCCTAGCTAGCTCCTCCCGCCAGCTTCCCTGCCGCTGGTTATCCCTGCCAGCGTCCCTATTGCTGGCTCTCCCCCTAGCTCCTCCGTAGCTGGTTACCCCTATCAGCTTCCCTGCCACTGGTTATCCCTGCCAGCTTCCCTATTGCTGGCTCACTCCCTAGCTCCTCCGTAGCTGGTTACCCCTGCCAGTGTCCCTGCCACTGGTTACCCCTGCCAGCGTCCCTATTGCTGGCTCTCCCCCTAGCTAGCTCCTCCGTAGCTGGCTACTCCCGCCAGCTTCCCTGCCGCTGGTTATCCCCACCAGCTTCCCTATTGCTGGCTCTCTCCCTAGCTCCTCCGTAGCTGGCTACTCCCGCCAGTGTCCCTGTCTCTGGGTTTCCTTCTAGCTCCTTTATGGCTGGCTACCCCCACCAGCTCCCTTGCTGCTAGTTACCCCTGCCACCGTCCCTGTCGCTGGTTCCCCACCTAGCTCCCTTGTAGCTGGTTATCCCCACCAGCATCCCCCTCACTGGTTCCCCTTCTAGCTCCTTTGTAGCTGGCTAATCCCGCCAGCTCCCCTGTTGTTGGTTTCCCCTTCCAGCTTCTTGGTGCCTGGCCTCGATGATGAGTCGTACGCTTGTCTGGTAGCCACGCTGAGCGTTTAGTCTCCCGGATATTGGAAAGCGACGGAGAGGTTTCAGTACGGACGCTGTGGAACATTCCCTGCTCCGTCCAGCCCTTCCCGCTGACCTGCCCTTCTCTTTCCCTCCTTTTCCTGGCTCCTAACCCCAGAGCCTGACCCCTGCCCTTCTCTTTCCCCCCTTTTCCCTGGCTTCTTTCCCCGGAGCCGGACATAATCATCTTGGTTCCAGCCTCATATCGAAATCACTCCTGACAGATGTTGGTTTAACTTGTTTTGAGAAGTTTCCAACCTATTTCTACAAACTTCCAATGAGGAGGATTCTATCACTTCTCTTAGCCATTAGCACCTACGTACGTAGTGCTGTCCTGGGTCAGACCAGCTGTCCACTGAGCCCAGCATCCTGTCTCTTGACAGTGGCTACTCTCAGTCACTTTAAACAGGTCATCATGGAGTGATTCATTCCCTGCTGTTCACACCCAGCTCCCGACAATCAGAGGTTATATCCCTCAACCTCCTTGGCTAAGAGACCTATCCTCCAAGAACTTACCCAATCCTTTTTTAAACCCAGCTACGCTACTGGCCCTCTGGCGACAAGTTCCACCGTTACTTGTTCCGTTGTTTGACTAATTACAGGGATACGGTTTTCCTTAATGGGGAAAGTAAATCTACTCGTCTGAAATTGAAACCCATTACCCCTCAGTGGAAAACAACTGATGGCACAATCCTACCTGTACCAAATCCAATGGGGAAAATCCAATTCACTTCAGCAGGGTTAGGATTGCACCCTGAGACTGAAATCCACAAATTACTTATTCCACAGTAAGTGATTTGTAATTTATTTATTTTTTAAATGCATCCAATGTCTATATGCTCCCTCCCATTTTATAGATGGAGAAACCCAAACAGAGAAATCAGAGTTGGAGAAAGAACCCAGGTCTCCCAAGTGATAGCTTAGTGCCATCCCCGTATATCATAGGCAAAATAAAGCATAATGATTAATAAATATACTGAAAGGTATTTTTTAAAAAAAACAAAAACCTAAAAGGACATACAAAGCTGGCATCTACAACTGGAATGTGTTTGGTGTTTGTTTTTCTATAAATCTAATCATTATTATTGTTAAAGCGAAGGTTTTTAAATAACCAATCCAGTGGCCGCATTGGCCTTTTCCGTATTTTTAATCTATGCTCTTTCGTTTTACTTACTCCAGCCGTTTCGCAGGATAAGATATATCGAATTCGGCTGTCTCCTCTAATTTGCTGAATAGTTTTAAAGATATTTAATTATCAAATAATTGACTTGTTCAGGGCTCTTCAAACAGTTGCAAAGATGATGTACTTGGCAAGAAAGAAAGCAGCGTCCCCGGTGACCTATGATTTATATAAATCCAAAGGATGCTGAACCACACAGCCAAACCTGCCCCACACCCCCACACACACCCCCCCCACACACCCACCCACACACCCACACACACACCCACACCCACCCACAAACATCTACTGCTCTCTGGGAAAAGATGCCAGGTTTCCATGGCTGCTAACTCCGTGTGAAACGGGTACCGGACTCTGTCCCTACGGGGAGTGCCCACACTTCCAAGTACTGTGTTGTGAACCCGACAGGCTGGCGTTACCCAAATACCAATTGGGTTCCCAAATACCTGAAACATCAGTATTTATTCCCCAGTACCAATTTACCCATTTTAAATTCCTGATCAGTAAATTGGGACAGAATACAAAATTTGGGATGGAAACTTGAAGAATCAGGGCCAGAAGTCGACATTCCAGGAGATCAGGTTACTCAAATCAAGCACTAATCAGGGACCAGTTAGTACCTGAATGTTGCAGGTCAATTTGGATATTGGAAATTTGACGATTCAACCCATTTTTGTGGGCACCTGTTTCAGTTCTAGTCTGTAACAGGCGGGTGCATTTCATTTCTGTTTCCCTAAATAACTAAAATGAGATCTCCCAATTCCGTTGTAGTTATTGGGGAAACAGAAACGATATTGAGCGCAAAGAGAATTCTGTTCGCTAGTTTTGTTTTGCTTCTCAGGCTGGCTGACATGTGCCTGAGAGGGAAAACAATCTTGCAAAAAGCCAGAGCGGAGCATGACGGGAGGGGAGAGCAGGAGACTGGCATCCCACCCTGCCCGGCTCCCTGTCGCTTTGGAAGGCCTCTTTCCCCTCACAGTGCCCCATTTTGAAAGGCCAGGCACCTCCACTGCCTCCCTCACAGCTGTGGGCACTGGAGAGGGGCGGGGAGGAAGCGCGCGGTCTTTCAAAGTGACAGGGGGCCCATAGGAATGAATGCAAAACAATATTTTAAATGAAAATGAAATGAAAAGAAAATGAAAAAAACATAACAATGTTTTTACAGGGAATCTAAACGAAAACAAAAACAAAATGGTGCCCTCCTGCACACCCCTAGTCTGTAAGTGCACAGCCAATTTGGGACTAGGCATGGGGCAAGCACCTGGAGTTCAAAGAGTTAATGAGCTAATTGGGACTGGCTACTCCATTTGTACCAAGAGAGATCTGAAAGAGCAACAATGTATCCATTTCACCCCACTCTCCCTTCTTGAACTTGTGGAATTCAAACAGAAGAGAGCCTGGATCAACAAAAAGAAACATTACAAAAAAAAAACTAATTCCCTCGGAGAATCAAAAAACATCAAAGCCCTGATGTGGAGTGCCCCTTCTATTGGCGCTCTCTCTATTATTCTAGCAGCTCACATCTTCACAAATATTAAAGCAGCACTTCAGTGCAATGAAATCGGCAGAAACTTCCAAGGCGCACACTGTGAAAGCATTACAGAAATTGAATAAAAAGGTTCTAAAGACGCCAGGCCCTCAGTGGAGCTAGTTTTACAATCCTAACTTCTTCAGCTTCTCTTTTGGATTGCAACATACACAAACCCCTGTTAGGTTGCTTGGAAATCTTCTCGGTTGGGGTTCGTACATAATGTATGTAAGGATACACAATTATTTCCAGCATGCTTATTTCCTCTCTCTTTTGAGTTCAACAAAACGGCCAGGAACATGAGTCAGTATTTGCCACCATTTTAAACAGCTCCCATGGCGGGGTGCCGCTTTGCTTTTCTAACTGGTTGGTGCAGATGGATTTTTAGCAATCCACCTGTTCCAAAAAGAGGTAAAATCCTGCACTGAGAACACGGGAACAGAAGTACCATACTGGGTCAGACTAGGGCTGAAATTCGATTCTCGGATTCTCGATCTTCTTGGTGAGAATCAGGGTTCTCTGCTCATTCTTGCAAACAAGAACAAGCTGAGAAATTGCCGAGAAGTGCGAGAATCTCGAGAATCGTCCCTCCCGCTGCATTTAAAAAACAAACCAAAAAAAAAGGCCTGGCTGCTCCAGCTGCTGCACCTCTCGCCACTATGCTTCAAACAGGGGAATGGGAGGAGGTGGCAAATATCAACAAAACAGCAATACACTCAAAGAAGCTCCGGATCCTAGTAGGATGCTGACAGTCATAAACAATATATGGGAATTATAAAGAGAAAATGACTGTAAACAGAGAGTTATTGATAAGCTTATCAATAAATCTCTGTTTACAGTCATTTTCTGAAATCTCGCAAGAACAAAAGGGCTTCTCAACTCAGCCCTAGCGTCACTGAGTTCAGCACCCTGTTTCTGTCAGTAACAGTTGCAATTGCTTCAGAGAAGTACACAAAAGATCATAACGGAGTGATCGATTCCTTTCCTCACTCCCAAACCCTGATCGTTAGAGGTCTCATCCCTTGACCAAATTGACTCAGCCATTTAGAGGCCCATCCTCTAAGAACTTAGCCAGTTCTTTAAACTCTGCTACGTTACTGTCTTTCAAAACATCCTCTGGCAATGAGTTCCACAGATGAATTGGACCATTGAGTGAAAAAGCACTTCCTGTTTTGCTTAAAACCTGCTGCCAGGTTTTGGGGGGGATTTTTGGAGAGAAAAAAAATGCTGCTTTTATTTTGAGAAAGGGTAAATAAGAGCTGCTTATTTACGTGTTCTGCACTGCCCATGATTTTGTACACTTTGATCATATCACCCCTCATATGTCTCTTCTCCAAGCTGAAGAACCCTAACCCAATGACCCTCGCCTTATACGGAATCTGTTCCATACCTTTGACTGTGGGTTGAGGCACCACCAGGATCGTAGAATCATAGACTTGGAAGGGACATCAGAGGCCATCTAGTCCAGCCCCCTGCTCAATGCAAGAAATCCACAGCGACAGCATCCCTGACAGATGGGACGTCCAGTCTCTCTTTGAAAACCTCCAGCGAAGGAGAGTCCACCCCCGCCCTACGCAGTGTCTGTTCCGCAGTCGAACTGTTCCATGGCCCGGGCTTCCTCCTGGTCGTGTCGGCAGCGAGCCCGGGCTACGACCTTGGGAAACCTCTACGGTCACAGTCTGGACTAGGGCCCACCTGACCGGGCTATCATGTGACCCAGCCCAGATCGTGTCTGCCTTGGCTGGTAGCCATCACTGACCGCCATGGTTGCCCATCATGGCGGGGCACTGGGAGCACAGTGTGGGTGGGGCTGCCTCCCCGTTTGCCGTGGTTCCTGGCTGTACTCGGGCTGTGCAGCCGGCAGGATGCTGGCCTGCCTGTGGTCATGTGTGTCCGTGCCCCTGATCTGACCTGGACTGTGTCGCCCTGGGCCAGGTTTTGATGGCAGTGTGGCAGTGCCACCATCACGTGTACTTTTACCCCCAATCTTTGTACCGTTTCCATTTCTAGTGGACATCCTTTCTGAGATGGGGGAGGCCAGCATGCCCTCAACATTCAATGTGTGGGTGTACCATGGATCGATATAGCGGCATTAGGACAGTCTTCATTTTATTTTAGATCTCTTTCCCAATAATGGCTAGCACTCCATTTCGCTGCTTGCCAATGCTGAGCATTGAGCTGATCTTTCCAATGAGAGACGCTCATATTTTTACTGCCAACTTTTCTTTAATTACAATCCAGTGTGAGCGAAAGGAATTATCCTCACGTTAGTAAAGAAGCCTCCCTCGGCATTTACAGAAACCTAACAACTTGCAAAATGTAAACCCTTCATTTGCCTAAAGATCACAGCTACGTAGGCCCCATTCTTCAGTGCTTCTGTGATTTCTGGTATGCTAAAAGGGGTTTTAACATTCAACCCCATAAAGCCTATGGTAAGACCAACCACCTAAAGGTTGACTATCCCACAGCAGACCTGAAATAAGGAAAGCTTGAAAGTTAACCGCATGAGTCAAAGAATCATCCCTTCCTCTTTGATGGTGTGCAGAAATTAATTTTCAGCACTGCCTTTAATTGGATGGAAATCACAGAGTCTGTATGCTTACAGATGTAAGAGGATGTCTTTCTAGTAGGTTTAAAATGACAGAAGCCTTCAAACAAATTTTACTTTTTTGACATGTTAAATTTACTATAAAAAACAGAGAAGTCCATCTCCACTGAGCAGACTTCTTTCAATTCAATCAGCTTCCACTGAAGTGTATCTCACAATATTCTCATTCATTAATGCTAATAGGTCAGTCGATCTTTGCTATCTAATTGGTAGATAATTTAATACGGTAGCTGAATGGAGTTGAAAGCAACTCAGAAACACTGTTAGTAACTGCATAACACAATCTCTTTTAAAATCAATGCAAAGGTGGATCTGTTATGGGTTTTATGCCTAATGCCTTGCAAAAAGCTTCCAAACCCTAATGAGCCCATAGCTCATGCTGTCTATAACCCGGACACTCTGAAGGATTTTTTTAAGGGAACCACAGAACAGGAGCTCATTCTAAGTGGATACTTGTCAATGTTCATAGTCATGTAAGAGGCCTTATTAAAAAGGCCACTACTTCGACCTCTGCTGTTCATCGTACACATTCTGAAAAACTAGAAGACTTTGAGGGACTCTGTTAACAGGATCTTTTATGATACAGCCAGATGGCTGACTCAGTAAATTACATTGAATCTCATTCTTAAAAATGGACCTAAATAGGATATGAGAGCCAACTTTTTAAGAAAGCAAAATGAAAGAGAGCATTTAAAAGATTAACACTATTTTACCTGTTCGCTCGAAAGGCAGGATTTTATAATAAACAGAAATATAAAAAGCTAATAATTTTGTCTCCGTCCAATGGGTATCCCAGAGAGCTGGAACAGGCACCTAATTGGGTACCCAAAGTAACATATGAGCATGTTGGGTATTCAACGAGCTATCCAGTCAACGACTGGGTACCTGAAAACTTGGTAATTTTGGTGAGCGATTTTCCTCATTTTCTGGGTGCCGATTGAAAAATTGGGATGAAAAACTGGGGATATAAAACTGGAAAAATTGGGACCAGAAGTCAACATTCTAGGACAGTCCAGGACCTCAGGTATGTGAATCAGGTCGTAATCAGGTACCAATTTGAACCCAATATTTCTGAGTTGATTCGACTACCAGAAATCCGACCGGTGTATCCATTATGGTGGGTTCTCAGTTCAGTTCTAGTGTCACCCTCTCTTCTTCAAATCTATTCAGCCGCCATGGATGGACAATGGGTAAAGACAGACATGACAGTGGCTCAGACCTCACCTACACATCCGTGCAGGCACTGCCAGGTGTTGGCCTGGGCTTGCCCCAGGCCATGTCGGCAGCTAGCCTGGGCTGTGCCCTCAGAAAACCTCTAAGGTCACAGCCAGGCTAAAGGCCTGCCCAACTGGGTCAAAGCAGGCCACAGCGGACTATCACGTCTGTACCTGTGCTGCCAACCTGTCCTGGGCCAGGTCCACTATAGCTGGCTGTCACTGGCCCCCATGGCTGCCCATGGGTGGGGGAGCGGTGCTGTGTGCAGCGCAGGGGCACAGCTGGCCGGCAGCATGTTCTTTGTTCTCCCCTGCCCTCCCCGATGGCCCAGCTGTAGTCACGTTTGTTCAGCACCCCAGCCTGGACTGTGTCCACCATGGTTTTCCTCCCCAGACTGGGTTGGGCCACCGCCATGCCACCGTCACATGTGGTTTTACCCAATATAAGAACGTAAGAACGTAAGTAGTGCCATACTGAGTCAGACCAATGGTCCATCAAACCCAGCATCCTGTCCTGCGACAGTGGCCAATATCGATCACACGGGAGAAGAACCAACAGTCACAATGGGCGATCCATTCCCCGTTGTTCACTCCCAGCTCCAGACAGTAAGAAGTTCATCCCGTAAGCTAGTTGGTTAATAGCCATTAATGGACCTACTCTCCAAGAACTTATCCAGGCCTTTTTTAAACCCAGCTATTCTACTAGCCTTGACAACGTCCTCTGGCAACAATTTCCATACATTAATTATGTGTTGAGTGAAAAAGTACTTCCTTTTATTTGTTTTAAATCTGCCGGCAGCTAATTTAATGGAGTGTCCCCTAGTTCTAGTACTATTTGAGAAGATAAATAACCGTTCCTTATCTACTCATTCCATGAGATTTTATAAACCTCTATCACGTCCCCTCTCAGTCTTCTCTTCACTAAGCTGAAGAGACCCAGCTTGTCAAGCCGCTCTTTGTACAGAAGCCGTTTCATACCCTTTATCATNTTGGGCCACCGCCATGCCACCGTCACATGTGGTTCTACTCATTCCATGAGATTTTATAAACCTCTATCACGTCCCCTCTCAGTCTTCTCTTCACTAAGCTGAAGAGACCCAGCTTGTCAAGCCGCTCTTTGTACAGAAGCCGTTTCATACCCTTTATCATTCTTGCTGCCCTTCTAATGTACTTTTTCTAGTTCAGCTTGAGATGGGGCGATCAGAACTGCACACAAAGGATATGATCTTGGTACCTATCTGAAGGGGGAAGCTCAGATTTTGAGGTGACCATGCTTCCATCGATTTCTTGCCAAAATATAGAATTTCAGTATTACCCATCAACAGAACTGGGCCTGGAACCTTTGTGATAGCCAATCCGGCTTCTTCCTCAACTTGATTCATGCCAAGGGCCAGAAAATTTGGTTTGGACCCAACCCTGGGCCACGTGGCCCCACCCCCAATTTGCATAACCACACCCCAATTTGCATAACCCCACCCCCTAGCAGGAAGGAGCTAGGGCCGGAAATCTGGGTGGCAGAGGTGGCAGCGAGGGGCTCAGGTGAAGACATCGGTGGCAGCAGGAAGCTGGAGCCAGGGAGGAGGGAGGGATCCAGTCAGCGCCTTTAATAGGCTTGCTGCCCGGAGGAAGGAGGATTTCGCGCCAGTGCAGGGGCTGGAGGAAAGGTGATTGCCAGAGCAGGAGGAGGCATGGCGGTCCGCAGAAAAGGTCTTTGTGGTCAGGCGGAGTCGGGTTGCAGGAAAGGTCCTTGCAGGTGAATGCACCCCTCGGGCCATACTTTATGCAGCCCTGATTTAGAGCAACATTGTCAATGACATTTTGCCACGAGTAACCCATGGATGCACAGTGGTCCTCGCCAAACTCAACATTATTGGTTTGATACGAAGGAAATTATATTTGAAGTCTTAAGTGCCAAAAAAGGAAGCCAAAAAGTCATTCTATTTATTTATTTATATATTTATTTATTTCAATGTACTTATAGCCCGCTCCCTCCTGCTCGCAATGGCAGCTTGGGGCAGCTCACAACATTGTTAAATACATTTAAAACAATTATAAAACTTAAAAACTTATTAAAACTATAAATTCATTAAAAAGAGCAGAACATAACCACCACCCCCAGCCCCCTTACCCGTCTCCCTCTCCAAAGGCCTGGCGGAATAGCCAGGTCTTGCATTGTCTTTGTAAAGAAGAGAGCTCCGGGGCTAGGCAGGCCTCCGTTGGGAGGGAATTCTACAGCCTGGGGGCGGCCACCGAGAATGCCCTCCTCATCGTCGCTGCCTGCGAAACCCGAGGGACTTCGAGTCAGGTGTCCCTGGCCAACCGCAGTGGCCGCACCATGGCCCGGGGCGTGAGGCGGTCCCACAGGTAGGCAGGGCCTAGGCCGTTTAGGGCCTTACAGGTCAACATCAACACCTTGAACCGGGCCCGGAAGACAATAGTCAGTCACTGCAGAGCACAGGTGTAATGTGCTCACGACGGCCCGTTCCAGTAAGGAGATGGGCCGCCGCCGCATTCTGCACCAGCTGCAGCTTCCGGACCATCCCCAGGGGTAGCCCCATGTACAGTGCATTACAGTAGTCTAGTCTAGAGGTGATGAAGGCATGGATGATGGTGGCCAAGTCAGAGTTTGAGACATACGGCCGTAGCCGTCGTACCAGATGTAACTGGCGAAAGGCGCTCCTCGCCACAGCTTCCACCTGAGAATCCAGGCAGAGCTGCGAATCAAGGAGCACACCTAAACTATGGGCCTGAGCAGCTAGGGGAGGGAAGACCCCATCAGTCACAGGGGCCACCACTCCCCCAGTCCCACCCACCATCACCACAGCCTCATACGGCTCACCCCACAGCTGCCAAACACTGGGTAAGCACGGGGACTGCCAGGTCTGGGTCTACTGAAAAAGAGAGGTAAAGCTGTGTATCATCGGCATACTGATGACATCCTCTGCCGAACCCTCTCACGACCTCGCAAAGAGGCTGCATGTACACGTTGAACAGGAGGGGGGACAGGATAGAACCCTGCGGGACTCCACACGTGAGGTCCCCCAGGGAGATGATGAACACTCCCCAAGCACCACCCGCTGAGTCCTTCCGGCTAAGAAAGAGCAAAACCATTCAAGAACAATTCCGCCCACCCCCACCCAGTCTCGCAGGTGAGCCACCAACATCTCGTGGTCAATGGAATCAAATGCTGCTGACAGATCTAACAAGATCAAAAGAGATGATCTGCCCTGATCCATCTCATGGCACAGGTTGTCGACCAAAGCCACAAGTGCAGTCTCCGTCCCAAACCCTGGATGAAAGCCAGACTGTGAGGGATCAAGAAAACTGATCCCATCTAGATGCCCCTGAAGTTGCCGAGCCACTACCTGGTCAATAACCTTCCCTAAAAAGTGAAGGTTAGAGAATGGCTGATAGCTGGCGAGGGAGTCAATGTCAAGCAATGGTTTCTTGAGCAGAGGCCGCACCACCACCTCTTTGAGGCGGCCCAACGCTCTGCCCTCCCTCAGGGAGGCACTGACAACCCCAGTCAGCAACGGTCCAAGTGTCTCACAGCAAGCCTTAATCAGCCAAGATGGGGATGGGTCTAATTCCGCCCCAAGAACATCTGCTACATCAGTGGGCAACACCCACTGAAACTGATCCCACGAAACCAGACAAGGTGGGGTACCTCAGGTTCTCCTACTGCTATAAGTGCGGCATCGAAAACATGGTGAATCCAGGCAATTTTATCCACGAAAAAGTCGACAAACATGTCACAGCGAGCACTGGAAGATTCCAGTTCCAGGCGGAGAGAGGCCGGACTGACCAGCCTCTGTATCTCCGCTGGACGCGATTTCGCAGACACTATGAGGGCAGCAAAGATTCTACAGGTTAACTACCATCATGGGACCATTTCCTGCTTCCCCTTGTCAAGTGACTTATGCCCAAGTTTTGACCTGCCCAACCTGAAAATAATGACTATCTTTTAGGGAATAAAGCGTCAGAATTTGACTGAAAAGTAGCACTCCTCTTGGTTGCAAAACAAACAACAGATACCTTTTAGGGCTTAAATTCTATTCTATATCATATAGCTGAAGTATAAATGGCTTGCCAGCCTTTAAAACATGCCTAGTAGGATTAGAGAGCTGGAGCTCACATTGAATTCAATCTTGCTTAATTTGTAAAAGAAAAAAAGCCATGGGGTTGGCACGGAGGCCCCCTTTAGCTTAGAGGGTTGAGGCTCATGCAGATGGAACTCAGGTCCCCAGTTCAAATGCCCACCCTTCCCAGGGTGTAAGAATTACACCGGGTCTCAGGCCAGCCCCACCCCTTGACCCCAGCAGCATAGGTGTATTCAGAGGCTGAGGGGAACTCCCCACCAGCCCCCACCTCTACCCATTGCTCAAGGCTGGATTAGGCCTTGATGGGAGGGAGGGGAAGGCTGGGGCTGACGTTGCTGCCAATAATCTGCTACTTGATGGCAAAACACTCTCACTGATGAAGAGCCGCTCCCTCTCCGCCTACCCACACCAATGCCAATCCTGTAAGGGGAGAGACTGGGGCTGAGGACTGTGTTCCTCTGTGTGGGTGGGGAGGCTGAGGCTGTTGCCGGCCATCAGCTGTTTGNAATACATTTAAAACAATTATAAAACTTAAAAACTTATTAAAACTATAAATTCATTAAAAAGAGCAGAACATAACCACCACCCCCAGCCCCCTTACCCGTCTCCCTCTCCAAAGGCCTGGCGGAATAGCCAGGTCTTGCATTGTCTTTGTAAAGAAGAGAGCTCCGGGGCTAGGCAGGCCTCCGTTGGGAGGGAATTCTACAGCCTGGGGGCGGCCACCGAGAATGCCCTCCTCATCGTCGCTGCCTGCGAAACCCGAGGGACTTCGAGTCAGGTGTCCCTGGCCAACCGCAGTGGCCGCACCATGGCCCGGGGCGTGAGGCGGTCCCACAGGTAGGCAGGGCCTAGGCCGTTTAGGGCCTTACAGGTCAACATCAACACCTTGAACCGGGCCCGGAAGACAATAGTCAGTCACTGCAGAGCACAGGTGTAATGTGCTCACGACGGCCCGTTCCAGTAAGGAGATGGGCCGCCGCCGCATTCTGCACCAGCTGCAGCTTCCGGACCATCCCCAGGGGTAGCCCCATGTACAGTGCATTACAGTAGTCTAGTCTAGAGGTGATGAAGGCATGGATGATGGTGGCCAAGTCAGAGTTTGAGACATACGGCCGTAGCCGTCGTACCAGATGTAACTGGCGAAAGGCGCTCCTCGCCACAGCTTCCACCTGAGAATCCAGGCAGAGCTGCGAATCGAGGAGCACCCCTAAACTATGGGCCTGAGCAGCTAGGGGAGGGAAGACCCCATCAGTCACAGGGGCCACCACTCCCCCAGTCCCACCCACCATCACCACAGCCTCATACGGCTCACCCCACAGCTGCCAAACACTGGGTAAGCACGGGGACTGCCAGGTCTGGGTCTACTGAAAAAGAGAGGTAAAGCTGTGTATCATCGGCATACTGATGACATCCTCTGCCGAACCCTCTCACGACCTCGCAAAGAGGCTGCATGTACACGTTGAACAGGAGGGGGGACAGGATAGAACCCTGCGGGACTCCACACGTGAGGTCCCCCAGGGAGATGATGAACACTCCCCAAGCACCACCCGCTGAGTCCTTCCGGCTAAGAAAGAGCAAAACCATTCAAGAACAATTCCGCCCACCCCCACCCAGTCTCGCAGGTGAGCCACCAACATCTCGTGGTCAATGGAATCAAATGCTGCTGACAGATCTAACAAGATCAAAAGAGATGATCTGCCCTGATCCATCTCATGGCACAGGTTGTCGACCAAAGCCACAAGTGCAGTCTCCGTCCCAAACCCTGGATGAAAGCCAGACTGTGAGGGATCAAGAAAACTGATCCCATCTAGATGCCCCTGAAGTTGCCGAGCCACTACCTGGTCAATAACCTTCCCTAAAAAGTGAAGGTTAGAGAATGGCTGATAGCTGGCGAGGGAGTCAATGTCAAGCAATGGTTTCTTGAGCAGAGGCCGCACCACCACCTCTTTGAGGCGGCCCAACGCTCTGCCCTCCCTCAGGGAGGCACTGACAACCCCAGTCAGCAACGGTCCAAGTGTCTCACAGCAAGCCTTAATCAGCCAAGATGGGGATGGGTCTAATTCCGCCCCAAGAACATCTGCTACATCAGTGGGCAACACCCACTGAAACTGATCCCACGAAACCAGACAAGGTGGGGTACCTCAGGTTCTCCTACTGCTATAAGTGCGGCATCGAAAACATGGTGAATCCAGGCAATTTTATCCACGAAAAAGTCGACAAACATGTCACAGCGAGCACTGGAAGATTCCAGTTCCAGGCGGAGAGAGGCCGGACTGACCAGCCTCTGTATCTCCGCTGGACGCGATTTCGCAGACACTATGAGGGCAGCAAAGATTCTACAGGTTAACTACCATCATGGGACCATTTCCTGCTTCCCCTTGTCAAGTGACTTATGCCCAAGTTTTGACCTGCCCAACCTGAAAATAATGACTATCTTTTAGGGAATAAAGCGTCAGAATTTGACTGAAAAGTAGCACTCCTCTTGGTTGCAAAACAAACAACAGATACCTTTTAGGGCTTAAATTCTATTCTATATCATATAGCTGATGTATAAATGGCTTGCCAGCCTTTAAAACATGCCTAGTAGGATTAGAGAGCTGGAGCTCACATTGAATTCAATCTTGCTTAATTTGTAAAAGAAAAAAAGCCATGGGGTTGGCACGGAGGCCCCCTCTAGTGTTGAGGTGGTGACTAACCACCCACAGGTTCATGAGCCTGCTACTCTCAGAGCTAACAGACGCAGGTCTTTTAGCTTAGAGGGTTGAGGCTCATGCAGATGGAACTCAGGTCCCCAGTTCAAATGCCCACCCTTCCCAGGGTGTAAGAATTACACCGGGTCTCAGGCCAGCCCCACCCCTTGACCCCAGCAGCATAGGTGTATTCAGAGGCTGAGGGGAACTCCCCACCAGCCCCCACCTCTACCCATTGCTCAAGGCTGGATTAGGCCTTGATGGGAGGGAGGGGAAGGCTGGGGCTGACGTTGCTGCCAATAATCTGCTACTTGATGGCAAAACACTCTCACTGATGAAGAGCCGCTCCCTCTCCGCCTACCCACACCAATGCCAATCCTGTAAGGGGAGAGACTGGGGCTGAGGACTGTGTTCCTCTGTGTGGGTGGGGAGGCTGAGGCTGTTGCCGGCCATCAGCTGTTTGCTGGCAGCGGTAGCCCCAGCCCCCAAACTTCATCAAATATTATCCGGTTGTGGGTAGTGTCTGGCTGAGTAGCCCTGGAATAGGTGCCGGGGTTGAGTCATGGTGCAGATTATATCCTGCAGTCATCAAATTATCAACTAACAGAGGGCATAAATCCTGGATCCTCAGTATTGGCTCTAGAGACGGGAAATCGTATTGAAAATCAGGAGCGTATCTAGTATATTCGTATTTGAATTGGACTGGATGTTTTCCCCATTGAAGACAATGGAAAACCAAACCTATTCAGTTCAATGGGACATTCGTCATTCTAAGCCACAATCTGAGAATGATGAACAGGCCAAAGAAGAGCCCTTAGTAAAGTTCAATAGCAGAGAGGGGGGAATGAGTGTGAATGAATCCGATCCAACGAGACTCGCGTGGATCGGGAAAATCGGGTGAATCGTATTAATCCGATTCTGATGAAAATCAAGTGAATCACATTAATCAGACTTTCCCCCCATCCCTAACAGGCTCTGATTTCACCCTTTTGCTCCCTCCCCTTCCGATCCCTTCAGGTGGAGGGCGTGGCCATGTCACAAAAACAGCAGGCACAGAAGGACTCTTCCACCCCCATTTCCTGCTATGATGCCCGTCCCTAAATCCGGCCCTGATCAGAAGTTTAAAAATCAGGGTGAAAATAGTATTTCTGTATGCTGATAGGATACCGTTTCGGGTACCAAAAAGTACATTAAATTGTTCAGTCGAATCAGGTCCTGTGAATTTGATGGGTATCCCTGTTTTTGTGGGTACCCATTTCAGCTCTACCTCTGGCCACATCCAAGCCGCAGGAGATCAGCCTGGAAAACCCCTCCCCTAGGATCTTGGTTGGGTGCCAATGCGCCCAAAGTGCCTTATCCAAAGCCAGCTGGAAACACTGGACCAATTCTCTCTGCATTTAGCTGGGATTTGGATCCGGCCCAAACACTTTATGAGACACTCACAGAAACCTTTTAAAGTTGGCTTTGAGCTCTTGCTGTGCAAGGCTCCCAGGGTTAAATGATTCCACTTTAAAATATTCTTGCGAGCGCCTCCTTGAGAACAAAGAGTCTGGGTGTTACATTATCATCTGATTTATCCATCAATTTGCATCTTTCTTCTGCTCACAGAATACCTACCTACTGCTTAGGAAATATCGCTAACCCCAAACTGTTATTTAGCAAGGAACATAGGGAAATGTTGACCTACGTCTTTATTTTCTCAGGGCTGAGTTCCTTTAACATTCCTCCCTGTGAAAGAGCCCCACGATGCCCCATTTAAGGATGCAGCTTGCCCAGAGCACAGCTGTCTTACAATTCCTCCTTGTGTGGACTCTGCTCTATGCTCCTGATTTTAAACTTATGCACACTGGCTTCCTGTAAAATTCGTTAGCAATGCCAAAGTCTTCCAGCATCATTTGAAGGCGCTCACAACTGTCACAATCCGAATCCAATATATCTGAAAGACCGCCCTTTGCTGTCCGTATATTCTCCGTTGTTCCCGAGGTCCAATCTGGCAGCTTTGTTCAGTCTGCGTCTGGTATGTAAGCATAATTCTTTGGAATTAGGACTTTTAACTATTATGTCCTTCTGATTCTTGTGCAAACTGCTCAATTTGTTTCCGTATTTAAATTGACATTTTTAGCTGCTGCTGCTCTGACTGCTGCTGAGAATCAACTTGGAGAAAATGTGAACATCCTTATTGTAAAAGCACCAGGCACCAAAGGTGAAGGATGTGAAAATAATGCATCATCATCTTGCTTTTCTTGCTGGTTATTTCTCTACCGTGCAGCTAGATTACCATGGTAGCAATTCAAATTAGCACTTCAGTTACAGCTCCGTGTAATGTAAGAGCTAAAAAAACAAGCCCATTATACATAACTTCAAAACTCAGCAATGTTTTTCTCCCCCCACATGCCAGGAAGCAGAGACTACTTCCTCATGTTGCTGTGATAAAGGTATTGAACTGGATCCAATTTAAATTGATCACCAGTGAAAAAGTTTGCGATTTGATTTTCCTAAATATTTTAGGCTTGGCCCACCCACCCAGGAAGGTGAGATTTTCTTCTTCTTCAGACTTTGGATTTCGTATTTCATGAAAACTGGTCCCCGCACCCCCACCCCACCCCCGCCAGAAGAATTTAGGTTATCAGCTAGTGACGACATTCTAAAATTAAAAAGCACAATTCCTTGGAAAATAAGGCCATTAAAAGCATAAAATATAAAAATGCCATGGCTTGCAAGAGTAATATCCATTACAACCCACAATGGGCTAATGAAAGTCCGTTGTATAGTACTTGAAAAGTGCATTGTGACATTAAGTAGCAGCCTAGGATCTTAATATAGAAACCAAGTAATAAAGCTTTCCTCATTGGAATGTTTAGGCACTTGATCCTGAACTCTTACTCTTTTGCAAGTTTCCAATACAGGCTCATGATCCTGCATCTCATGCATATTTATTTATTATTGATTTAATTCGATTTTTATTCCACTCTATCCCCTAAGGCTCAGGGCAACTATCATAAAAAATAAAATAGAGAATAAAATCCATAGAATAAATTATCGTATCACCTCCCCCCGCCCCTTCTCAGGATCTATCCCTGCCTATTAAATAGCTGGCGAAATAAATGGGCACAGGATCGGGTCACTAGGGCTTTTATTGCTTAGGGACTGGAACAGGGAGTGGATCCTGAACAGTCCCGGACCAGGAGAACCAGCAATACAGACCCTTCTGGCTAGCCATGATGGTTCTAAGGCAGTGTACAAACTGCCTCTGGAAGATGTTCAAACAAGGACTTAGGCCAACTTCCAGTGGAAGGGAGTTCCACAGCTGTGGAGCATGCACCAAGAACACCTCTCGCTGCATGCCTGGGTTGTGTGGACCTGGGCCAATGATGGAATTTGCAAGAGGACGCTCTCAACAGATCTTAGAGGTCGCAGAGGGACATAAGGAGGAAGGCGGCCTTTTAGATACATAAGGCCGTATAGGGCTTTATAGGAAAAAAACCAACACCTTGAAATGTGCCCAGAAAGCTATTCGCAGCCAAATATAAGGGTGCACAATGCGCCCCGTGCAGCGAACACGTGCAGGCAGCAAGCCGTGTGGGGCAGGAGACGTGCCTGCTCCATCCCCTGGACTGTGGAGTGTGTGGGCTCAGGGGGGAAGTCTCATCGGATAGGGGTGTGCCGTTGCCCCGTGCGTACGTGCGGGCTTGAATTGCATCGCGCACCTGTCGCTGGTGTAAACTGGCAGCAGGATTGCACCCCGAATGTGTCATATGCTCCTGGTGACAGGCTGACGCATTCGTCTATAGCCATGCCTAAGACCTGGTCCCAGGTTTGCTGGCTTTTCGCCGAGCCTGCGAGACCCGGCTGTTCGCCCAGGCCTTCGGAGGGGAGGGTGGGACAGTTGGGGGCTAAATTTGCAGGGTTTTAAAAGATTTTAAATACAGTATTGTATTTTTTAGTATTTTAATGCATTTTTAGTTATTGCACACCGCCCCGAGATGCCGTAGCCATGAGTGGGACGGCTAATAAATATAAAGAAAGAAAGAAAGAATAAAAAATAATCCAGTCCCTCTAAAAAGGAAAAATAAATCATTCTATTTCTTCCGAAGATAAAGGGAGGCTGTGGAGGTAACATCTGGGTCCCCAAACAGGTTTTACCCCTTAAGGACGATTTCCAGCGTAGCTGCCTCAGCCTTAATTAAAGCACTTCTCTGCGTACGCGGGTTTCATGAGCAAGTCATCAGATGAGCTTGAAATCATAAGCAATCTAATACTACCACTAATCATTATTACAGCAGACTCATGTCCTATTATTTTCACCTAATCGAACATCACACAATCATCAAATTGTACAAATGAAAAGGACCTTCGAGTGACTTCCCGTCCCCGCCCCCCAAATGCGACTTACACGTGCATGTGCGTGAGGTCCGTGTGGTTCCCGCGCAATTTGCGCAAGCACCACAGTCCCCGTAATGGGGGCGGGGGGGGCACGTGGATTGCGTCCTCATGCACGCGCGCGTTGTGTGTGCCCCCGTGCCCGTGGGGCTTAGGATTGGCTCCTGTCTCTCTGGGATTTGTTAGAGATACAGAAGCCTCAGCTCTCGTCTGGCGCCCCCTAGGTGCTGGGGACGCACAATGCGGTGGGGAGCAGCAGCAGCAGCTGGCTCCTCTAGGACTAGTAGTTCCTGTTAAAAATCCGTTTAGTCCCACCCTGTCGTATTATTCAAACCAAGCCCTGCCCCTCGTGGTAGTAAGCCCTCTCCCACACCATGGTCCTTACTTGGCCTTCTCTTCCTACGGGGTGCAGAAAAAGGAAGGGACATCATTGCATCCTCTTACAAGATTAACAATTTTTATATCCTGCCCAACAGCGAGAAAGCCATACAACCCGATATAAAATACCCATACACACACACCCCCGCCCCAAACCCTAACTCTGCCTGGCCAAACAGGAAAGTCGTACATCGCCTCCGGAAAATGCTCATTCTAGGATTTCGGTGAACCTCCGAAGTGGCGGAGCAGCGCTCGGGGGGGGAACGCCTCTCTCCGCGCCGTGACTGTGTGGCTGCGTTGCAAAGACGGAATCTGCCACAAGGCGCCCCCCAGCTGGCCTCAGAGGCTGTGAGGAGGAGGAGGTATTCCAGCTGGAGAACCTCAGGCCCAGGGGCCAAATGCTACCCATGGCTATTTTTATTTGGCCCCATTCCAGTTCCTGGATCTGGCCCCTGGATCCAGTTCCTGCTCTCAAGAGCTGGAAGACTGAGCTCAGGGGAAGAGAGCAAAGGCGAGGGCCTGCAGACACGGATCGGGGACAGATTCCGCAGTATGGATCCACGATTTGGACCCTCCCCTTCCTTCTCCCATCTGGGCGCGCTCCTTAAGAGCCTTCACCTACAACTCCTGTATGGCCCACGGAGCTTGTACTAACAATTGGCCCATGGGAGGGAAAAGGATTTCATCCCAGGGGAAGGTGGGAACCCTAATTAATCATAGAGGGCTGGGAGGGAAAGTTTCCATCAGGAGTGGCCTTGTTGGGAGAGACCCCCCCAGGGCTGGTGCAAGAATTTTTGATGCATGTGCCCCTCACGCAACCCATGCACAGGTTGCGGACCTCACATGCAACCCACACGCATGTTACGCACAACNGGGCAACTATCATAAAAAATAAAATAGAGAATAAAATCCATAGAATAAATTATCGTATCACCTCCCCCCGCCCCTTCTCAGGATCTATCCCTGCCCATTAAATAGCTGGCGAAATAAATGGGCACAGGATCGGGTCACTAGGGCTTTTATTGCTTAGGGACTGGAACAGGGAGTGGACCAGGAGAACCAGCAATACAGACCCTTCTGGCTAGCCATGATGGTTCTAAGGCAGTGTACAAACTGCCTCTGGAAGATGTTCAAACAAGGACTTAGGCCAACTTCCAGTGGAAGGGAGTTCCACAGCTGTGGAGCATGCACCAAGAACACCTCTCGCTGCATGCCTGGGTTGTGTGGACCTGGGCCAATGATGGAATTTGCAAGAGGACGCTCTCAACAGATCTTAGAGGTCGCAGAGGGACATAAGGAGGAAGGCGGACTTTTAGATACATAAGGCCGTATAGGGCTTTATAGGAAAAAAACCAACACCTTGAAATGTGCCCAGAAAGCTATTCGCAGCCAAATATAAGGGTGCACAATGCGCCCCATGCAGCGAACACGTGCAGGCAGCAAGCCGTGTGGGGCAGGAGACGTGCCTGCTCCATCCCCTGGACTGTGGAGTGTGTGGGCTCAGGGGGGAAGTCTCATCGGATAGGGGTGTGCCGTTGCCCCGTGCGTACGTGCGTGCTTGAATTGCATCGCGCACCTGTCGCTGGTGTAAACTGGCAGCAGGATTGCACCCCGAATGTGTCATATGCTCCTGGTGACAGGCTGACGCATTCGTCTATAGCCATGCCTAAGACCTGGACCCAGGTTTGCAGGCTTTTCGCCGAGCCTGCGAGACCCGGCTGTTCGCCCAGGCCTTCGGAGGGGAGGGTGGGACAGTTGGGGGCTAAATTTGCAGGGTTTTAAAAGATTTTAAATACAGTATTGTATTTTTTAGTATTTTAATGCATTTTTAGTTATTGCACACCGCCCCGAGATGCCGTAGCCATGAGTGGGACGGCTAATAAATATAAAGAAAGAAAGAAAGAATAAAAAATAATCCAGTCCCTCTAAAAAGGAAAAATAAATAAAAAATCATTCAATTTCTTCCGAAGATAAAGGGAGGCTGTGGAGGTAACATCTGGGTCCCCAAACAGGTTTTACCCCTTAAGGACGATTTCCAGCGTAGCTGCCTCAGCCTTAATTAAAGCACTTCTCTGCGTACGCGGGTTTCATGAGCAAGTCATCAGATGAGCTTGAAATCATAAGCAATCTAATACTACCACTAATCATTATTACAGCAGACTCATGTCCTATTATTTTCACCTAATCGAACATCACACAATCATCAAATTGTACAAATGAAAAGGACCTTCGAGTGACTTCCCGTCCCCGCCCCCCAAATGCGACTTACACGTGCATGTGCGTGAGGTCCGTGTGGTTCCCGCGCAATTTGCGCAAGCACCACAGTCCCCGTAATGGGGGAGGGGGGGGCACGTGGATTGTGTCCTCATGCACGCGCGCGTTGTGTGTGCCCCCGTGCCCGTGGGGCTTAGGATTGGCTCCTGTCTCTCTGGGATTTGTTAGAGATACAGAAGCCTCAGCTCTCGTCTGGCGCCCCCTAGGTGCTGGGGACGCACAATGCGGTGGGGAGCAGCAGCAGCAGCTGGCTCCTCTAGGACTAGTAGTTCCTGTTAAAAATCCGTTTAGTCCCACCCTGTCGTATTATTCAAACCAAGCCCTGCCCCTCGTGGTAGTAAGCCCTCTCCCACACCATGGTCCTTACTTGGCCTTCTCTTCCTACGGGGTGCAGAAAAAGGAAGGGACATCATTGCATCCTCTTACAAGATTAACAATTTTTATATCCTGCCCAACAGCGAGAAAGCCATACAACCCGATATAAAATACTCATACACACACACCCCCGCCCCAAACCCTAACTCTGCCTGGCCAAACAGGAAAGTCGTACATCGCCTCCGGAAAATGCTCATTCTAGGATTTCGGTGAACCTCCGAAGTGGCGGAGCAGCGCTCAGGGGGGAACGCCTCTCTCCGCGCCGTGACTGTGTGGCTGCGTTGCAAAGACGGAATCTGCCACAAGGCGCCCCCCAGCTGGCCTCAGAGGCTGTGAGGAGGAGGAGGTATTCCAGCTGGAGAACCTCAGGCCCAGGGGCCAAATGCTACCCATGGCTATTTTTATTTGGCCCCATTCCAGTTCCTGGATCTGGCCCCTGGATCCAGTTCCTGCTCTCAAGAGCTGGAAGACTGAGCTCAGGGGAAGAGAGCAAAGGCGAGGGCCTGCAGACACGGATCGGGGACAGATTCCGCAGTATGGATCCACGATTTGGACCCTCCCCTTCCTTCTCCCATCTGGGCGCGCTCCTTAAGAGCCTTCACCTACAACTCCTGTATGGCCCACGGAGCTTGTACTAACAATTGGCCCATGGGAGGGAAAAGGATTTCATCCCAGGGGAAGGTGGCAACCCTAATTAATCATAGAGGGCTGGGAGGGAAAGTTTCCATCAGGAGTGGCCTTGTTGGGAGAGACCCCCCCAGGGCTGGTGCAAGAATTTTTGATGCATGTGCCCCTCACGCAACCCATGCACAGGTTGCGGACCTCACATGCAACCCACACGCATGTTACGCACAACCCCCGCATGCACACGCCTAGCATGCAACACGCACACGCACAGCCTGCTTCTCAGGGACTGAGCGGCTGATAGCCCCGCTCCCCGCGGCCTCCCGGCCTCTGATCCAGCCACAGAGCTTACCAGCGGTGGCAGTAACAGCTGGATTGGGGACGGGAGAGGCACCCCCTTCAACTTGCAGGAGAAGCAGCAGCAACAGCTGGTTCTGGGGCAGGAGTGACAGCAGCGAAAGCTGGATCAGGGGTGGAGCCACCTAGGGGCGCCTCTTCCACCCCCGATGCAGTGCAGAACTTATTGGCAAGGTCGCCTAGGGCAGCAAAATGAAAGGGGCGCCTCTCCTGCCCCATCCAGCGCAGAGCTTATCACTGGTGGCAGCAGCGGGGCAGCTTAATCGGGAGCAGGAGAGTCACCCTGTAGCAGGAAGCAGTCCAGGGGGGCTGCTACCCCTTTAAGAAGGGGGCTGTGGGCGCCAGTCAGAGGGCTGGGCGCACCCAGGGGTGGGCCCAGGAGCACAGGCTGAGAAACCTCTGTGACAAAGTCGGCAAGTTACTGGCCCTTTAAGGCTGGAAGAGTAGAAGCCTGGCCACACCCACTCTGCTGTATATAAGGAGAGACTAGGCAGCGAGGAATGGCAGTCTCTGCCTGGGAGGTGAAGGAGCAACATCGCCCAGAGAAGCCTTGCTGCTCTATGCTCTCCAGGGTGTTGATGCCTGGAGAACCAGCAGGGCCCAGACAAGGTACAGAGGCTGTGCCCAGGAGGGAGCCTCTTGGCTGGGGAAGGCTTGGCCAGAGCCTGGGGTTTGGAGGCCTGGCTGAATGGACTTTGGGGACTTGTGGTTGGGTTACTCCTGAGTCTGGAGAGATGGACCTGGGCCTGTAGGGTGGAGGCGGACGAGCCGGCAGCCCCAGGTACGCTGGACTGATGGTGTCTAAGTAAAGGACTGTGAACTGGAACCCCTCTGGACGGGGTGCTGTGTCCGGAGAGGGTACCCCCTGCCTGGAAGGAGGGGGTTCAGCTGATGCTCAAGGCTGAGACGGTGTAGCAGGGGGTGAGCTAATTCCCTGTGAGTGCAACCCCAGTGCCCCGTGTGGCCCAGGGGGACCCTCCCCCGCTACACTCCCTTCAAGTTGGCACCTTAGGTGGCCGTCTGAGCTGCCTAATGGTAGCACCGGCCCTCGAACCAGTCCTGTCCTCCAAGAGAGAGGGGGCTTTAGGTTCTAGTAGGCATGGCAGAGGCCTATAGACGCAGAACCTGTAACCTCCTGTCTAGATAAAGCACCAAGGAGCAGAAAACTTTTAACAAAGCCACATCGGCACTGGGATAAGAGAAGAGCTAGCCTGCAAAGCCAAACCCTTGATTTAAATTCCTCATCCCTACCACGATTTATCGTTTCTATAGCGTTACTAGGCGGACGCAGCACTTGACAGTCACCGCTTTGTTTGAAGACAGGTCCCTGCCCGGTGGGCTTACAATCTAAGATGGACACAGGTGAGGGGAACAGAGACAGACACACCACACACATTCCCATTATACAGATGGGGAACTGAGGCTGAGAGGTTGTGGCTTGCCCAAGGCCGCCCACTGAGTTCATGGCAGGGGTGGCATTCAAACCCTGGTACACGTCCAGCACCTTATCCACTACACCCCATTGACTCTCAAGTTGAACTGCTTGGTAGAAAACAAAACAAAACAGAAAACACAACCACTACCCAGAAGCATGAAAGGGGTTGATGAATAACCTTCGGGAAAGACCGCTCCCCTTGCTAAGAGGCATAGGAGGCCTGTCCACGTTTGGGCCCCACAATTCACACCCTGAAAAAAATGTAGGTCGCTGTTGTGCGATAGGAAATGGCCCAGTGATGGGGAAGCTACCAGGTCTACCATGAAATGAATCAATTTGTTTATTCCGGTTAATGGAGAAACTGTAAAACAATGTGATACGAGGGATGAGCTACATTATGCCCCCTCCGCCCCCCTGCCCTAGAGTCTCTAGGCAATCCCTTTCCCTAGCTGATCTTCAGATGGCATGTGCCCCCTTCTCCCAGAATAACAATGACTCCTCGGAGAGGCATGACACTGGATGACTGAGGAAAGCTTCCTCCTACGCTGCACCAAGTTGCTAGTGTCAGTTCTTAAAAGCGCAGACACGAACGTGCAGGGTTTTAAAACCTGACGCAAGCGCTGGGTCACGTCCGTGCACTGTCACAGTTATCCGGAGACAATGTCAAAGAAATAAACCAAATTTCTCTTTTGCTTAATTTGTGTCAATTGATTTCCTATTTTTAATTAATAATTCTAATTATGATGCAGCAAATTTACCCAACAGACACAACCGGTTTAATCAGAGCGCATCGATCGGAAGCAATAGAATTATCCCAGCATTCCTGACATCATTGATTTCTTGTTGGGAGAGTAAAAGAAGACACGAGCAGGGCAGGCTCCCTTGTCAGCAAGCGGCAATGGTGATCCCTGCGCTGTGAATCGGTGCGCCTGACCTAACCCATAAACCCACACAGGGCCAGCCTTGCCCCAAGGCAAGCTGGGACCATCATCCCAGACCCTGTTCTTTTCTCTCACTGCCCCCGTTCTCACCAGGACAGGGCGTGGGAGGCCCACGTCCAACCAGCAAGGCCCCAAAGATGTCCCACATATAGGACCCCGTAGAGAATGCCCCCGGGGGTGGGAAACTCAGCACCCGTGCATTTGATCTTCACCCTGCAAATCCTAAGGCCAGCCCTGAAAACACAGGCATTATCTACTGCTTCAACACACATACACACACACACACCCCATTGGATCTGGTGGCTTCAAGTATAAGTCAAATGAGGGGATTTAGGAATAACAACAGCAGGGAGGTAAGCAAAGCTAGTGGGCCACCATCTTGTCTGCTTTACCCCAGGTTTCCTTTGCCGATCTGCCTTTCCTTGTTCATCCCAGACTATAAGCCCCACGGGGTAGGGGCCTGTCTCTAGTAGTTACAGACAGTTCAGCGCCGGACGTATTGCCGATACCGTGTAAGGAATAAAGGTTAGCAGCCATGGGGACAGACAAATATCCAGACGGACCATGGGAAAGCCTGGATTGTAGGAGAGCATTCACATTCAGGATGGCACCTAAACATACATTGAACTTTAAACACACATTCAAGTCCCGTGGCATTTTAAGTACATGCTTCGGTGCTTGATTTCTTCTTCAGATTCCTCGCCATTGTTACCCTGACTGCAGCTCCAGTGTCACGGCAAGGACAGCTGGGCTAATGAGACAGCTACAGGAGCCAACCGTCCGCAAATATTTCAAAGGCTGCCATAAAGAAAATGGAGCACAATTGTTCTCTTTTGCTCCAGAGAGCAGAACAAGAGGCCGTGGGGACAAGCCGCGGCCAACGAGATTTGGAGTGAACATCAGGCAAAATTCCTGACTTGCAGGGTAGTCGGGCAGTGTACAGGCTACGCAGAGACGATATGGATTCTCCATCATCGGAGGTTTTTAAGAGGAGGGTCAATGAGCTTCTGTCAGGAATGGCGAATCCCACACCAAACACAGGACAGGGCTTGATTACCTTTGTGTCTTGGTGTCTCCTTCCAGCTCTAGGATTTGATGGGGCTGGCAGGTGGGAGACCTGAGCTCCCGCCTTGATCTGTCCGAGGTACTGAAAATCCCTGGGCCCTATCTACGCTTGCCGTCTCTCCCACTGCAGGGGCAGTACTGCTGGTAACAACAGTGGGAAATGGGATGACAAGAAGCTAGACTGTTGAAGAGCTGAATGAAGTAGTGGGTGTTATTTGTGGGTATTATTTGCAGTGTTTGAGTTTCCGAACAATACCCGCAACCAAGAATGAGTACTCACTTCTCTGATTTTTCAGGTAGGTAACCCATTGAATTTGGCTATTAAGGTTGCATCATGTTCAGCAACCGTGCGTATGCAAAAGTGCAAATATTTCCAAAAAGACAACTGAAAAACCGAAATACTGAAATAAACCAAAAAGAAAAAAAGTTGAAATGGAATAACCGAAAACGACACTTAGCAAAGTGCAAACAGATATCGATTATTACTACCCAAACCACCGTTTTCAGTCTGGATGGAGTAAATTTGACAAATTGGCCGTTTTTATTTTTCCAGGTACACTTTTTAGGTCTACCTAAAAGCATTTAGAATAGTCTGTTTCCCAAGTCAACGGTGGCAGTCCCCACTGCCCAGGGCTGTTAGGAAACAATCAGCAAAGTTGGCTAAATGTTTGTGGATCATCTCCTCGGTTCAAGGAACGTTGGGACAGTCCATAAAGCACGTTAAGCACCAAAGGAGGAGGATCACTTAGCAAAGTCATGACAGTTTGTGACAAGGGGTGTGTGTGTGTGTGTGTGTGTGTGTGTGCGTGCGCGCGTGTGGTATTGTTGGTTTTACATGATGTTCGGGATAGAAATATAAACAAACAATTAAACAAACAGACGAAGAAGTAAATAAATAGTTCCCTGGCATCTCACCCTTTCTCATACCATATCGCCAGCAGTGTTAGTACTAAATTGGTAAGTCAGAGATCAAATCACTTGTAGTATAGCAAATGCAATTATTCCTACAGCTGCTAATGCCTAATCTAATTTTTGAACACATATTATTAAGCAAGTAGAATCCAGGCGATGGTTTAAACTCTGGTGCATCAATAATAAACACAGGATTGTATTAGAACATTTTTTTGGCTAAAAATCCTTGGAAGACTAAACTGATAAGATAATGACAATAACTGTTGTTTGTTCTCTGCCAAACCTGTTGTGAGGCCGGCCCGCCTGCCTGGAGAGTTCTGCCTTTCTGAGCACGGAAAGATAAGCAATGCACAGCATACATTTTGGAATAATGAGAGAGATTTCCTATGGCGGGGTATTCCGGAAAGGGGGAAAATAGGCTGTGGTTTGATACAAACCATATCTATTTATGTAAAATGGGATTTTAATTGGAGCTACTTATCCCACTGATACAAACCAGGCAAAGAAAAATGACTGCTGTACTTGGGTAATTATTATGATACCACTTTGCAAACTACAACCGAAACAAGGTTTTCATCTATGGAATGGGGGTGTTTTAAATTTTAATCAGACTCGGAAATCCACTTTAGACTGCAAAGCAGTTAGTGCTACTTTTTTGGCAGTGCCTGTGTATGAATATTCTTCTCCTCCAGCCCCTCACAAACCTTTGCAGGGGAAGATCCTTGTCCCCCGTGCTCCTTTTAGACGGAAGGTAGCAGGGGGTAGGTGTGGCTTTAACCCTTCCTCAGCAGAGAGAGGGTTAAGGCACAGAGCACCTTCCTCAAAATCCTGAGCCATTCGGCATCCGGGGCTTCTGGGTGGGAGGGGGGGATGCTCAGAGTGTTCCACTTTCCTTATCTTGCTTAAAAGGGGGCAGTAGACGGTTGGGCGGGAAGATGTGTTGTTTTACGGATGAGTTTTGAACATCCACTCTCTTGGACTGGAACTCTGCGCAGCTGCTGATTGCCTCTTTGGGGCCGGGAAGGAATTTATTTCCTTGCTGGACTAATTGGCAAGACCTTTCAGCAGGGTTTTTCACCTTCTCCATAATGCTGTTCCCGTTCCAGGATGTCCATTATGTACGTTCCATCCATGTACTTAATGTACATGTTAAGTACCTGCAGGTGTGTTCAATGGCGGTGTCCAATTTGTCGCAACTCAGAAGTCCAGGTTTGTGGATCATCGGTGATCTTGGCAAGGACAGTTTCCGTGGAGTGAAGGGGGCGGAAGCCAGATTGGAGAGGGTCCAGGGAAGAGTTGGCAGAGAGCAGATCCAGGCAGCGGGAGTAGACAACACGTTCCAGAAGCTTAGAGGCAAAGGGTAGGAGGGAGACCGGCCGGTAACTAGAGGGGTTGGATGGGTCCAGGGTGGGCTTTTTGAGGATGGGAGACACAGTAGCATGCTTGAAGGTGGAGGGGGAAGGAGCCAGTGGAGAGGGAGAGATTAATAACATGTAAACGGGTAGCGGTGGTGACAATGGGAGTAATGGATGTCAGGAGGCGGGAGGGGATTGGGTCAAGAGGGCAGGTGGAGGGGTTTGAGGAAGAGAGCAGAGTGAAGACTTCCTCAAGGGAGGTCGGGGGGAAGGAGGTGAGGAGAGAGGGGGAAGGGGGTGGTACAGGAGC
>QEPC01006595.1:4049767-4075967 GCA_003113815.1 Sphenodon punctatus | reverse complement strand
CCCTTTCTTTTAAACCCTACATTGACTCTGTTGCCAAATCCTGTCGCTTCTCCCTCCATAACATTGCTAAGATTTGCCCTTTTCTCTCTGTCTCCTCTGCCAAAACCCTTGTTCATGCCCTGGTCATCTCTCACCTCGATTACTGTAACCTCCTTCTCACTGGCCTCCCCTGCTCTCACCTTTCTCCCCTTATCTCTGTCCAAAACTCTGCTGCCAGGGTCATCTACCTCACCCATCGTTTCGAACACATGCAGTCCCTCCTCTCCTCTCTTCACTGGTTCCTCCTTCCTGAATGAATCCTGCACAAGCTCCTAGTCTTCAGCTATAAATCTCTTCACAACCTTGCTCCCCCCTACTTCTCTGAGCTAATTTTCCTCCGTACTCCAGTCCGTGAACTCTGCTCCTCCTCTGTTCCCTCTCGCCCTCCCATGCCTCCCCTGCTCCCCTAACCACCTTCGTCCCTTCTCCCTAGCTGCCCCCCCACGCCTAGAACTCCCTCCCTGCCCACATCCACCTTGTCCTCTCCCTTCGTACCTTCAAATCCCTCCTCAAGACCCACCTCTTCCGCTCTGCTCTCCCCGATGCCTCGCTCCCCTCACCTAACTAAAGTTATTGAGCGGGCAGTCGCGATCCAGCTCCAGATGCATCTGGATAGCATCGGTTTCCTGGACCCTTTTCAATCTGGGTTCCATTCCGGCTATGGTACTAAGACGGCATTGGTGGCCTTGGTCGACGATCTGTGCCGGGAGATGGATGCAGGATGTTCCACATTTCTTATCCTGCTAGATCTCTTGGCCGCTTTTGATACCATGGACCATGGGCTCCTATTGAGATGGCTGCGAGACCTGGGGGGTCTGGACGGGACTGTTCTTGAATGATTCTGCTCATTCCTCTCGGGGAGAAGCCAACGGGTGGTGTTGGAAGCTGAAACATCTTGCCCCCGTGCCTTGACTTGTGGCATTCCGCAGCGTTCCATCTTGTCTCTTTTATTATTTAATGTATATATGCAGCCCTTGGGGGAGGTCGTGAGAGGGTCCGGGGTGCGATGTCACCAATATGCTGATGATACTCAGCTGTACCTCTCTTTTTCAGCTGACTCAGACCCTGCTGTCTCGTCTGGAGGCCATGGCGGAATGGATGCGGCAGAGCAGACTGAAGCTCAACCCTGATAAGACGGAGGTGATGGTGGTGCGGAGGACGAGGGAGGTGTCGGCCCCCCTGATTGGGGGGGGTTGCCCTCCTATAGCTCAGCAGGTTCGGAGTCTGGGGGTGATATTGGACTCGGATCTCCGCCTGGATCGACAGGTGGAGGTGGTGGCGAAGGCTGCCTTCCGCCAGTTGTATCTGGTGCAGAGACTGCGTCCATACATCTCTGGGTTGGATCTGGCCTCCCTCATCCATGCCTTCGTTACCTCGAGGCTGGACTACTGCAATGCGCTCTACGTGGGGCTGCCCTTANAAAAAAAAAAAAAAAGGGGAGAGATACAAATCACATATACCCTTGATTCCAGAAATTCAATCACATCCCATCACAACAGGAAAACCAATGACCTATTTTGCATATGAACACAGGCACAAATCCAGCTCTGCTTAAAGGGCAAAAGTCCCATTGCCTTTGCTCGAGAGGGGGTGGATAATGAGGGTTGTTTGGCACTAGGAAGCTCCTGTCTGCACGGATTCTCATTCAGACCTTGCCTCATGTACAGTTTAGGAGCATTGCTACCTCCTTTATTCCAGTTTTGAGTTCTGGGTTCATATGCACCCAGAAACATCCAGAGATACTCAACCAAATCTGCCAAGGTTTGAATCCAGTGGTGCACAAGAAGAAAACATGTCCTCGTTTCTGCTGGACCACAACACAATCCAGAGTGCGGCCAATTACCGCCATTCAGAGTTTTGCTGCAAGTCTCAGGGTTTTCAAGGGTTACCTATAGGCTTCAAAGAGAGCTAAAATGAGCAGGCAGCAAATTTGGTACCCACAGGTGATACTTGAAATTTTCGGTAGCGTATCAGGTACCTGATCTGTACCTGACTACCGAGATGAATACTTGACTATCTGGAATACCGAGTATGACCTTTACTGATGGCTTGCCGTCATTCTGGTTTATAGGGACTTGCAGCCAGCACATCATTCATTTTCGTTCCCTTTTTCATGTTGGGGTAATTTCAGATGTGACGGGCCTGGAGGCCTGCCATGCTGAATCCTGGACTGGGATGTCTCTCCGATCCCTGTCCGTGATGAAGCTGGCCATCCTTTAGACGTGCCGGCTCCACTACGCCAGGGAAACCTGGAGGGGGTGGGGCTGCACGGCGCAATGTGCAGCCGCACAGCCCCCCCCCCGCACGCCCACGGCCGGCCGGCCTCAGGGAGACAGGCGGGCACAGCGGTCAATGAGGCCGCTGCACCCAATCCCGTATTGCGGTTGGGGCCACGATCCGGGATGGGCCAAAGTAACACGTTACTTTTGGCCCATCCCAGATCGCGGCCAATCTAACCACTGTTCAGGTCCAGAACCGTGGTCAAGTTTGATCCCGGCCGGGTGTTCACTGTGGTGAACATCTGGTCGAGACCGAACAGATGTTCACGGAGATGCCGCCAGGCCCGCCACCACACGGGATCCACTGGGATCCACTGTGGCGAACAGCGTTTTCGTAACGTCTTAAATTAACCTTCGTTTCAAAAATCTTGTTCATTTTCGGGGGTTTTGGAGGCCCCTCTATCGTCTCTATCCATTTTTCGTTTTGTTTTATTTCAAAAAATTAAGAAGTTTTTTTTAAAAAATCACGGTGCATGCACACAATAGCCGCCAGGGCCACTCAGCGCATGCCTGGCCCTTTCCCAACGTTTGCCGCCATCTTGGAAAACGGCAGCCAGTCTGCACATGAGCAAAATGGCACCACGCATGTGAAGCTGGCTGCCCTTTTCCAAAATGGCGGCAATGTTGCCATTTTGTACATGGGCTGTTTTTTATTTTTATTAATTTTTAAAAATAAAATGAAAAATTAGAAACTGCAAGGAATGGAAGCGAATGACTGTTGTTTGCTTAAGTTGTTTGTTGTCATTACCTTAGCTCTGAAAATGATTGAGGCTTCGTTCGTTTTCGGAGCCAAGCAAATGACACAGAATTGCACACCCTTGCTATTTGATCATTGATCATTTTTAGGGATGGGACTCTGGGCAAAATTTCGATTTTGGTCCATTTCGGTTTCGGTTCTTATGTATTTCGGATCTTTTCCGGTTTCAGTACTATCCGATCTTTTGCATTGATTTTTGTACCAGATTTTTAACATTGTGTTTTTTCAATGGGGGACAAACTGCAATGTTAAAAATCCGATACAAAAATCAATGCAAAAGATCCGATGGTACCGAAACGGAAAAAGAACCGAAATTTCAGATTAATCCGAAATGGCCATTTTTGGGTACTTTCGGTTTTATCTGAAACTGAAATTCCCATCCCTAATCATTTTACTACTACTTATCATTTCTAGAGTGCTTCTAGGCGTACCCAGTCTAGTAGCACTATAAATTTAAAGTCACAGATTTTCGAAGACAGTCGAGTGGGTTTAAAATCGAAGATGGACACGGGTGAGGGGAACACAGGGAGACAGACACACATTCCCATTTTACAGATGGGGAACTGAGGCCGAGAGGTTGTGACTTGCCCAAGGCCACCCAAAGAGTTCATGGCTAAGGCGGGATTTGAACCCTGACTTCCCAGGTCCAGCTCAAGCACTTTATCTGCTACACGTTTTACTGACCCATTCTGACTTACCATGTTAACATTTTAGTGCCTTTCCAACATGGAACAATCAAGAGAGGAGTAGAAATGGACAGAAAAAAATGGTAAAATGGCAATCAGTCAGATGGTGCAAAATGGAATAACGGTAACTCAGTAACGGAAAGCCAGGAATTCAGTAACGGTAATGGCAATGGTATTTGGGTGATTCAGGTAACTTGGGCGCTAAACAAGTGCTGTTTAGTATACAATCCACCCAAAATTATTCGGGTGCCACAATTTTGAGGGACATACCTGTTTTTTGCGGGTACCCAGTTCAGTATTAGCTTCAGGTTAAGTCGATGATTCTCAGCGTTAGTCAGCTCCCGCCTTACATTTTACCTGCCTTTGCATGTGCTGGAGGAGCGGGGAGAGGGCGTTGCAAAGTGTTATCCAGACCTGGCTACCCCGGGGAAGAGTCTGCTTTGGCCACAGTGAGCGAGTGGACGGGAAAGGAAGAGCCAGTGTGATGTGGATAAAGGGCTGGGCATGGACCTGGGAGACCAGGGTTCAAATCTCAGCCTCACCATGAACGCACTGGGTGGCCTTGGGCAAGTCACGATCTCTCAGCCTCAGTTTCCCATCTGTGAAATGGAAATGTGTGTGCGCGTGTCTTTCCCTGTGTTCCCCTCATCCGTGTCCATTTTAGATTGTAAGCCCACTGGGTAGGGACCGGTCTCGGATAATCTATGACTGGAAAGCACTGTGTAGTAGTACTATGCAAATAATAAGAAGTAGTAGAATCACAACTGACACCAGCAGTTGCTGGTTTCTTGGTAGCAATTGAACTGCTCCCTCTTCTCCTTTATCTGGTTGCTGCCCCTGCCTTAGGGTCCCCATGTCCCACAAAAATGAGAGAGGAGACAAGAACCATAGCAGCCAGTGTGACAGGTGACAGCGGCATAAACACAAGAGGAAGAGCAGAAGGGCCAGCAGATCTAGAACCGGAAACACGCGCAGATCCAGAACCACAGACTGCGCAGACCTAGAACATCAAACATTGCAGATCTAGAACCTTGAGACCATGCAGGCCTAGACCCGTACCCCCCGTGCAGATCTAGAGCCGTAAACCGTGCAGATCTAGAACCTTTAGACCTTGCAAGGCGGCTGGGGGGAGTCTCCTCGGCCTGAGCGCTCCCTTGAGTATTATTATTATTATAAGCATTTATACAGCACCAGTCGTGTGGCCTGTTGCTGTACAGAACATAGAAATAGACGCGGTCCCTGCCTGTGGCTTACAATCTAAAAGACAAGGAGGGAGAGGGGACAGGGGGAGAGACAGGGGAGAAGACCGACAAACATTCAGGCGGATGCAAAGTCTCGGGTGCGTGTGCTTGGCTTGGTTACAATCAGCTATGGAGCTGTCTATTCATCCGTGCACCCTCTGGGACGAGTCCCTGTCCCCGCACCCCAGCCCCACCATCCTGCCCCTGTCTTACCCTACCCTAAATGATGGCAGAAATCTAATGGACCAATGCAGATGAATGTATGCAAATTAGCATTCTCCAGTTTTCTTCCCAGGGGGAGGTGGCTACCGCAACCCAGGCTCAGCGCGAGGACCCCAATGATGTTATTCTTTTCTCGTACAAGAAACGGGTTACGGGCCACCTAAATCCCCCACTTCAGCTTGATTTCGAAAGCACAAGTGCCATTGACATAGTGGATGGGATCGTGCACATGGGGCAAATTTCCCCCTCAGATACTGGTGCTAGGTCCAGCTTCGGTAACGGTAAAAGAGCCTCGGGCCGGCTCCCGTCCATGAGCAATAGCAAGGCTAGCACTGAGCTACAAGTGGCAGGCCCTGGCATGGAAGGCAAATTATTTTCTGCAACAAAAAATAAATCCTTCATCACATCCTACATAGTTGGTGTTTTTTAAAAAAAAAATAAAAAACCAAATCCAAATAATAAATCAGGACAGGAGCCAGAAATTAATTAACGGTCTGCATTCTGTGCTAACCTTCCTCGATTCTATTTCATTTAGACAAGAGAATAGGAAAAACACGAGTCTTTCCAAAAACAAGACAACACAGGCAAATGTGAAATCCAGAGCCAGAGTATTATTACTTTCTTTCCCTGCAGTTCCCTATTTGATCCATTTCAGGTATGTTTCTCTTCCTTCCCCTTAATCACCTGGATGCAGAGTTTAGCCACAAACAATTAATTAGAAGGATGTTGCGCAGTGAGTGAAAGTGAAACAGAGGAGGGTTTTTTGAGTAGAAGTCAGTGAGCTCAATCAATTAAATCAATGATCATCATAAGTGGGGGGAACTGGGGAGAATCAGACCATGGGAGAATTCGTAAGTGAGGATGATCATTACTACAACTGAACCGTCACCTCAACGCAGCCTGGAATGTGGCCACCCATGCAGATTGTTGGATTCCCACCCTCGCCAGGTGAATACAAACCACAGTGAAATGCGGATCCGATCTCAAAATAAATCTGTTCCTATAACAAGCAAATGGTGAAGGCAGGCTTCTGTAGCAGAAAGCTGTGGAGGTCTTCCTGGCAGCCCAGCTTTGATGGGGGTAGGGAGGGAAGGGTTTCTTCCTGTTTGACATCTGTCATGCAGTGCTGGCTGAGGAATTCTGTAGCTACTTGTGGGAAACATGTTCAGAAGTCTTTGCCACTGCTTCATCAGGGCCTCATGTTCACTGTACCAACTCCCCCGCCCCCCTAAATTTTGCAACCTGGGAAGCTCAATTCTGTACATTCACCACAAGCATAAAAAATCTGCATGAACCATTTGCATATGTTGCAATGTTTATTTATGCAAATTCACTCCCCAGAATGCAGTCTCCCAGCTATCAACCCACTTCCTTTGCCCCCAACCTCCCACCCTTCTTTATTATTCTTTATATTTTCTTGTTGTCCTTTCCCTGGTTTGTTTGTGAGATTTTTATAACTGCTTTAAATGTTTTTAAAAGCTGTTTTATCTTGAAATTTGTTAGCCGCCCCGAGCTGCTTGCAGGAGAGGCGGGGTATAAATATATTAAATAAATAAATGAAATAAATAAATAAACCTCAGCAACCCACAGGAAGAAAAGTCCACATACACACCTGCAAAAACTGGCACTAAGACACACATACGCCTAGCACAAAAACAACCCCCTCCATCACATGCCCCAGGAGCATCTCCTTCCCCACCACACACACACACCCTCCTCCCCACATATTCCATCAATAGCTCCTCCTCACCACACACGCGCACGCACACACACACACACACACACACACACACACAGAGTCTCCTCCCCACATATTCCATCAATAGCTCCTCCTGATCTCTCGATCTCTCTCACACACACACAACCTCCTCCCTACATATTCCATCAATATCTCCTCCTCACACACCCCTCCCACAAACACACTGCCTCCCCGCCATCACACAACAGGCTGTTTTTAAATGAGAGGCTACCCCACACGGTCCCTCAGGAGCCACTCATACGACTGCCCGTCTATACGTACACAATGCTGGGTTCTAATGAGGAGTAACCGCTAAGGAACAGGAACAGGGTAGACAATACATTGAAATGTGCGGCAGCCGTCGAAAAAGCAAACAGAATGTTAGGAATGATTCAGAAAGGGGTAAAGAATAAAAGTGAAAATATCATAATGCCCCCTATATAAATCGATGGTGTGACCGCACCTTGAGGACTGTGTGCAATTCTTGGTCACCTCATCTCAAAAAAGATAGAGTAGAACTTGAAAAGGGGCAGAGAAGGGCAACAAAACGGATCAAGGGTTCGGAACGGCTTCCGTACGAAGGCTTAATAGGTTGGGGCTCTTCGGCTTGGGGACAAGAAGACAGAAGGGGATATGATAGAGGTTTATAAAACCTTGAGTGGAGTGGAACAAGTAGATGGGGAACCGTTATTTACCCTCTCAAGTAGCACTAGAACTAGGGGACACGCCATGAAACTAACTGGTGGCAGATTTAAAACAAATAAAAGAAAGTATTTTTCACTCTGTGCGCAGTTAAATGATGGAATTTGCTGCCAGAGGAGGTTGTCAGGGTCAGTAGTGTAGCTGGGTTTTAAAAAGGCCTGGATACGTTCTTAGAGAATCGGCCCATTAATGGTTATTAGCCAAGTAGATTATGAGATGGGAACTTGCTACTGTCAGGAGCAGCGAGTGATCAGCAGGGAATGGACTGCTCATTGTGACTGCGGCTCCTTCCAGGCAACCGGGACTGGCTGCTGTCAGAGACAGGATGCTGGGCTTGATGGACCATTGGTCTAACTCACGATGGCATTTCTTACGTTCTTAAGGTGGAGTGGGTGGATGGACACTCCCGTGAGCCACGCACCACCCACTCATGGCCACTCACGCAGCACTGCCAAGACATCTGGGGTTCTCTGTGCAGGGTAAGTTAAATAGGTCCGTGGTAATGGGCGGTCACAGAGTCCCTGTCCGTACGAACTGGGGCAACCAGCCTCGCCACTAGACTGCAGTGTCTGCCGCTCACAGGCAGTGTGGGTAGTGGACACGACCTTTGCAAGTCACAGGAACCGTCCAGGAGCACCGGGCGGCGGGGGGGTGGGCTGGGTTTCCCAGCGTTCTTGTTGGGGACGGGTCAATTGCAAAGGCCAGCCCGATGCACTTCCCTGTCCCCCCATGGTCCATGGCAGAGGGACTGTGTGGCAGCTTGCCTCCGTGGCCAGGGGAGCCACGCTGAGAGCCGCCGGTTTCAATCCCTCCCCGTGCACTCCACCTGAGCGGGTGCTCCGCGGCAGTGCCACTCAGCGTCCACCGACTGGCCGCCATCACCGTGCTCGGTTAAAAACACCCACAGACTGACTCCTCCCCACATACTCCATGAACACCCCCTCCTCATTCCACACACACACAAACTGACCCCTCAATAGTGCAAGGGGGGGGGGAGTGGCGCAGACAGTGGCCCACCCATAGGGAAGCTGGGTGGGCACTGTCAGATCTCCTGCCATGGCACGGGGCGAGGCACCAGCCACGCGAGCAGGCAACTGGTCCTGCCCCACCCACTATCCCGCGCCTGCCCATGACACGGCCACGTGGGACTGGAGCAAACGACCGCCGCTCAAAGCCCCACGACGGACCTCGCTCTGCAGCGGGGCAGACAAACTGCCAAGCCTTGGGCAGCCTGACCCCATTTGGGGTAAGACTGGTACGCACGGCTTCCTCGGCCTTTTTCCAAGGATGCAGCACGTAGCACCCAGCTGCCTGCGCCACCCCATGGGGGACATCTGGTGGCCACCGGCACTGCATTGCGTGTCAGTACCGCAAGGCTGTTTGGAGTGGGGAAGGCTTCCGCAGGCGCAGTAGGCATCTCGTGTGACTGCACGCAGGGTATAAGTCACCCCTGAATAAGTTGGGATTCTACACATCAGGCTCCACCACGGTTAGCAGAGCAGCAAACGGCCCAAAGGTAAGTAAGGACTCCAAGTTACATAATAATAGGTACAGCAGGAGGGAACATAGGGTTCCTTTTGCATCCCCCACCCAAAAAATCCCACTGATTTATAGCATCAGCGGGGCAGAAGGCCCAAGGTGAGTAGGGGTCAAAGGAAGTGGGATCCAAACATTCATAACCAGAAGTGCCCCGGGAGGGGAGAGACGGTCTCTTTGGTACCTGAAAAATTCCACTGCTTTTCACCTTTAGAAAGTGGGCTTCATTAGTTGAGGTGTTTGTTGTGAAGGAGTCTTGTTTGATTGTTCGGTTTATAAAGGTACAAAGCCAGGCTGGAAACGATCTCCAGGGGGTTCCAACATTGCACGAAGTCTAGCATCTTTCTGTACGACCCAGAACGGGACTGGGAGCCACGAAATGCACGCTGCTCGTGGATAGGCATATTCCTATAAGCTTTGAGTAGCTCCTCAGTGGTGGTGGTGGGGGGGGTCAGCTTAGATCTCTTGCAACAGGCTAACTAGTGCTAATACCTGCTGTAACAGGGTAAAGTCTCCTTCGCCTGATGCACAAGTAGACCCCATGTAGCAAGGCTAGTTAAGGGTTAATAAGAAGTTCCAGGAGGAGAGAGTTCCTTTAAGGTGTGACGGAGTGACAACAGGTGTGCATGCCGAGGGAGGAAACAGCACGGGTCATCTTGGGGACACAACAAACCGAGTGAGACGGGGGGCCACAATGGAGAGGGCGTTGTCGGTGGCCGGGCCACGTTGATGACATTCCCTCCCGGAGGAGGTTCACCTGGCCCCGGGCCTGTTGGCCTTCCGACGTGTTTGTAAGACTTGGTTGTTCACCCAGGCCTTCGGAGGGGAGGGTGGGGTGGGGGGGTTGGTTTTTAGTGATGTTTTTAAACTGTTGTGGGTTTGTTTATTGTTGTTGATTTTACTGTTATTATTGGGTTTTTATAATATTGTAAGCCGCCCCAAAATGCCGTAGGCATGAGGGGGCGGCAAACAAATTGAATGAAATAAATAAATAAACCGGCTAGGAGCCTGGAGTGCAGGCTATCTGGTCACAGCGGAGCAGGAGTGAAGCCTGCAGAGAGGTTAGGAGGGTTCCCCTCAGGTGGCAGCAATCTATCCAGGGTGGTGTAATGGCTAAGTGTGCAGTACTTGGTAGGGGGGAACCCCAGTTCAAGTCTCACCTTAGTCAGAAATTCAGTTGGTGACCTTCGGCCAGTCACAATATTCTCTCAGCCTAACCTACCTCACAGGGTTGTTGTGAGGATTAAAAGGTGTTGTATGTAAAGCGCTCCAAGTGCCATGGCGGGTGGGGGGGAGGCACTATATAAAGATTAGTATTATTATTATTCCGAGGAGGGCACAGGCTCAGCGTTACATGGAGCCTGGCCACGGCATCTCTGCAACTTGAACAGGCACAGGATCCTGAGTTAGGGACGGTTCAGCCGCCAGGGAGTCAAGCCTGTCCACTGCGGGCTGGTGGGTTGGCGAAAGGCAACCCTCAAAGCTGAAGAGCCAGTAAAAAGCAGCCTGGGTGGGTCCTATAGAGGTGAGAAGAGAGAGCGAGAGCACGCACCACAAAGGCTTAGCTGGGGGAAACTGACAACAGCCTACTGCACCGTGGAGAACAACTAGCTACAAAATGTCTCCGCTTGGCCGCCTGCCGGGGAAAGCGCAGTGAATAAAGCTGGTGAGAGAGACTTTGGGGATGGCAGAGCACTGGGAAACGGACTGGTCGGAATGGCTGAGAGAATTTGAAAGGCGGGCTGCCACAAGTGAATTGGGGTTGCCGGGGCTCCTCTTTTACACCTGCAATTTGGAGTACTGTATTGGGGATCTGACGGGCTACCTGCGTACTGATTGGGCATAGAATTACCCCCAAATAGCAGGTACTGCCATTACCGAGTTACCTATTTACTGTTTTACTGACTGGTAAAGAGAATTGGGCCAGGAAGTGAGAAAATCGGTCCTGGAAGTTGGAAAATTGGGACAAACTCCCTGTTATTTTGGTCCATTGGGCAGCCCATTGGGCATTATTCGAGGACTGATTCGTATTTGATGCTATCAGGTGGGGTCGGGCTAAGCACTGCAATTTCGATGGGGAGACCCATTTTGGCAGGTACTTGTTTCCGCTCAAAGGTTAACCTGTCTCCAAAGGTTTGCTGCCGAGGCGGCGACCGTGTGAGGTCAGTCTGCAACTTGTTCTCACCGGAAACCCTCAGCCACTGGAAAGCACCCAAGAGAACGAGAGACACAGCGAGGTAGAGCGCCCTCCCCTTCGGCACGGAGGTTGGTGTTGAAGTTGTCGCTGAGGTCAACAGAAAAGTACACAGCGGCAGAAGCGGACTCAACTCTAGGAAGGTGACAGACATTGGAAGCTGTGCAGCAGATTAGATGCAGAGCATGAAGAATTTCCTACCTTGCATTTATATTCAACTTTTAATTTGATTCTTGGTTCCCCCCCTCATTGGCCGTGATCCACAAATCACTTATTCTGGAGTTACTTTGCTGAAGTAAATACATTTTAAATTGTAACTTCAGTATGGAGCTTCGACGGAGCAACTGTGGAGTGAGTTGTGTGTGGACGGCAGCAACTGTATTTAAATGGTTTGAAATGTTAAATGTGTGAGATGTCTGAAATGCTAATGAGAGCCATCTCCCCGTGACTGATTTCATGCACACACCTGTACTGCATTTGCTCAGGCTGCAGTTCTGACTTGTTACATGCCTGAGGAAGGCCCCTGTCCACAAACTTGCATGTTCTCTCCAACAGAAGCTGGGCTAGTAAAAGTGATCATCGGAGCTACTTTCTCTTTGCCTCAGACAATTTTCAGAAATCTATTGCCAGGTGCCATAACTAGGAAGGAAGAATAATAGCAAACAATGCAGATATCTGTTTTCCCACCTAAGTCTGAGCCTGCTCATCTTTTGGAAGAAATGTAAGACCTTTCTGTTTGGCCAGGCGTTTGGCAGGCTGGGATAGTGCTGGGTGGGAGTGGGTGGAGGGCTAAGAGAGAGGGTTGGAGGGTAGGGGGGGTTTAAATGTTTTTATATGTTTATTTATATAGGTCTATATATGTTTTTTTTCTTTAAAAATCTTTTACATTTTTGTAAGCTACCCTGAGCCTTTCTGGGAAGGGCGGGGTAAAAGATTGAATAAATAAAATAATAAATATAATTATCTTCCATGTTGGACCCTGAGGATTGCGTTTAAAAGGTCTCACTGTTGAACCACCAGGAGGAGTGTGAATTTGGGCTACTTTTCCTGTAGAAGCGCAGTGCCCTTCAGGCCTTTCACTGCTGCGTTAACAAAACAAGCACGTCCCGTTTATCTGGAGATAATATTAAGAAGATCTGTGTCTGTCCCCCCCCCCCGCAACTCTTACAACGAGGTTCGATTTACATGGGGGTGATTTGTGGTTCTCACTGACAAGGTTTTCATATACCTGTTAATAGAACAGTGCGTTCCAATTAAGCAGAATGGGGCTCTAGCAGATGGCCTTTTACACTGTGGAAAGTCCATAAACCAAGCCCATTTTGACTAAAATTCATATTCTTATAAGATCAGGGTAGGGTTTTTTCCTTCCTTTTTAAAATTGATCTCATTCTTATAAAATGCATTTAAAGTTGATGAGAAAGTGCCAGCTTAACAGTGACAGAAAGGAACGAGAGACCCTTTGCTGTGGTGGGCCCCCTCGACACGGAATTCACTCCCTCTAGATCTTCATCTTAATTCCTCCCTCCTCACCTTCAAAAATCACTGGCAGACGTCTCTATTCCCCAGCTGCTGATTCCCTTTCATGTATTTTTTTTCTCCCCCACCCCCCCTTTTAAACCATTTAACATGGATTTTACGTTGTTCAGTGATGTATTATTGTATTTTTGTTGTGAAGTGCTCCACACACCATTTGGTGGCTGAGGTAGGAGGGGGTACTATGTAAATAAAACTTCTTAATACTATTCCTCCTCCCTGTAACTGGCTCCAGCAGAGTTAATCGACAGGCAAGATTCCCCCCACCCCCTTCTTATTAACACCTCCAGTGAAGCGTGCCACTGGGCCTTTTTGTCCCTACGTGATGGAAGGAGACAACCTAAAAGGTGGGGCTGGGGGTCTTGAACTTGCACACGCAAGCCGTGATAAAACACTGCACAACCAAGCTCCCCCTTCCCTCTCGGACTTAATCTCCCTACGCACTCCTGCACGCGGTCTCCGCTCTTCCTCTGTCCCCTCCCTCACTCTCCCTCGTTTCTCCTGCTCACCTAACCGCCTTCGAACCTTCTCCCTCGCTGCCCCCCATGCCCGGAACTCCCTCCCTACCCACATCTGCCTTGTCCCCTCCCTCCGCTCCTTCAAATCCCTCCTCAAGACCCACTTTTTCCTCGCCGCCTTCCCCAATGCCTGCTAGTCGTTCCCATATACCTACTGTCTGCCCTCCTCTGCAGACTGCTGCAACCAACCTGATTGTAACCAAGCCAAGCACACGCACCTGAGACTTCGCATCCGCTTGAATGTTTGTTTGTCTTCTCCCCTGTCTCTCCCACTGTCCCCTCTCCTTGTCTCCCCCTCCTTGTCTTTTAGATTGTAAGCCACTGGCAGGGACCGCGTCTATTGTATGTTTCTGTATAGCACCAAGCTCATGACTAGCGCTATATAAATGTTTATAATAATAATAATAAGTGCAGGAGCCATTAAAGTGAGTTTGCTGCTTCTCAGTCAACAAATTCGACAGGCCCGTATTGCCACCGCAGGAACAAGCAATCTGTTTTGTTTGAGGTGATCTTGCATTGGTCTGACCCAGCATGGCTAAAGTTGCCAGCTCTCCTTGGCTTCACCTGGAGATTCCAGATTTTGACCCAGGCTCTGTGTCAGGGTGGGGTTACATGAGAGAGGGAATGTGGCATCTCCTCTGCCTCGCCCCTTCTGACATGGCTAACCAAGGAAGTTGGAGCCTCTGGGGACAGCAGGATGCAGATCATAAGGATTTTCTTGCCCTCTTTCTAGTGCGCCTCTCCCCCCCCCACCCCAGAGAGCTATGATCTCAGGGTGGATTAGATGAGAAAGAGGGCGTGGTATCTCCTCTGACCCGCCCCTTCTGACGGCCCCTCCCCTTCTGACATGGCCCCGCCTCTTCCTCCTAGAGGGAGGTGGCAACCGCAAATAGGGCAGTTCTCCTGTTGGTGATGATTTTCTTCCCACGACTCAGGATTTTGTATACCTCTATCGACTTCCCTCAGCCCTCATATTTTTGTGAGATTCACACTAGAATTGCTGCCAAGTTTGCATTCAGATGCGCAGGGGACTGGTTTAACTCTGCTAAATAAGGACCGAGAGAGACTGCTGGATTTGTTGGCAAGCTGAGGGGAGTCAAAGGGCTCCTTTTCATTCAGGACGGGCAGAGGGTTAAGAATGGGGATGTTACCTAGAGACTCGCTCTGCTAGACGAAGCCCTGACCTCACAGCTTGTCTGTATTTTATGTTCCTTTCTCAAGGGAAGACGTACAACAAGATGTCATTTTAAAATGTATTTTAAATGTTTACTGTCCTGGCAATTGCTGCTGAAAAGCCAATGAACGTGACGTGCAATTATATTTTATGAGGGGGAAAAAAATTAATGAGCTTGTTTCTGATCTATTTAACTGAGATCATGACTGCAGCAGAGTCCTCTTTTCTACCCCAAAGCCAACCCTTCTCCTCCAAGAATGACTTTCTGCTTATTTATTTATTTATTTATTTATTTAAATTTCTATCTCACCCATCCCACCCAAAACAGGCTCAGGGCAGGTTACAATAATTTTAAAACAGATACATGCGTAACACAGTTTTTTTATGGGTTTTTTTTTTTTTTTAAAGCAAACATTTAAAATATATTTCAATGACTGGTGGTTCCCCGGACCACCAAGAGCCCAACTAACCAAAAACGCTTTACACTGTTTCTGGCACACGTATAGTTTTGAGTTTTGGTGAACCTCAGGGGGAAGATAATTCCACAACTGGGGAGTAGCCACCGAGAACACCTCTGGTTGCGTCCTTGCCGTTCATATTTGGTGCGCCAGAATGCCACTCCCAGCTGATGCGACATAGGGGAAGAGGTGGTCCCTAAAGTGTGTTGGGTCCAAGCTGTTTCAGGCTTTCTAGGCCAAAACCAGTACCTTGAATAGGTCCCAGATGACTACAGAAAGTCAGCACAGACCCTGAAATGAATGACCCTGAGCAATGAATGTGTTCCTGACAACCCACCGCCGCCAGGCGGTGGGCCATCACATTCTGCACTAACTGCAGCCTCCGAATAGTCCCCTGCATCACCACCGGATTCATCATGTACTAACCATCAGAAAGTGGTATAGGGATGCCATAGGTTACATTTTAGCTGTGTTCTGTACACCAACACGGCAAGGTTTTAACATACTGAAATGACATTCCGCTAAAACAGGAAATCTTGCCAACATTATGGCTCTTGATATCATCTCAGCCAAATTGGGAACCTCTCGGTAATCAACAATGTCTTGACCAACTTTTTGTTGCTCAATTTATGGACTTTCTGCTTACCAAGATCCTAGTTATGGCTTTGCTGTCCATTTCAAATCCCGAGAGGTAATATCAACACAATGCTGCATTTCTTGCACTCCATTTTCCCTTGTACTTCCCTTGTCACTCACTGGCTGGTATGCATATTCCTTTAATAATCTGCAATTCAGTTGGATTGGACAAAGCAACGGGAACAACATAGAACAACAATTCTGACTGTTGTTCACTGGAGTGGAGGTTAAGGAGGGCTAGGGGGAGGTTAAAGGGTTGAGCTATTTGCACAGTGATTGGCTCAGAAATGCAGAAACCACAAACCTGGAAGTAAAATGGTACCCTCGGCAATGCAGTAAACAACGGTAAATGAACAGTACGTGGTAAACAGTAAGCAGAAAGTTGGAAACTTGGGACCGTATTGTGAGAATACCTCGCAGTATTGTGAGAATCGTGAAATAGTGTCGGTATCGGGAAATCGACAGGAAATTGATCCCGGTGCCCAATATGCTGTTCCCAATTTTTGCTGCTCGCTTCAGCCCTAATATAAATGGATAAACCATACTGGTAGGCACATCACAGCCATACAAATACTGGTAGAGAAAGAGATAGGCATGGTGAGTATTACAAGGGAAATCCATTGCTTTTTTGTTCAACTACATGTGCAATCTAGGAGTGAAGCAGAAATTCCACCTGTATTCCTATTCTGTCAGAACGGGTAGATTGTTCATTCTGACTGGAGATCAGAATGGACAAAATTCCATTCCAAATTCCGATCGGAACGATCAAAATAACTTTAGACGTTCAGCGCATCTGCAAAATGGGCGCTGCCGTACAAGGAAGTGGCGGCTGTTGTACGGAATTCTGATCAAACACATTTCTGATGGCAAGTCCGACAGAAATTTTGCCAACCATTCCATTTCTGCTGAACTGTTCCACAGAGACGGATCGGCTACTTCGAACCAGCCCTCGTGGGATCAAGGGATCGACCGTTTGGTTCTATCTGCCATGCTGCACACTGCGGCGCAGCCTTCCTTGCCCCAGAAAGCAAAATGCAGGATGGGAAGTTGGTTTGGGGCCCTACGGCAGTTTTTGTGTCTGGATGCAGAACTAAAAGAAAACAACTAATCTTCATACCCTTGATAAGCCTACAGTAGCATGAGTGCAAACTCTGACGGACACTGCGGGATGTTGCCGGATAAGAGTGTGTGTGTGTGTGTGCACGCGCAATGACATAACAATAGGTAGGGCAAGTGGAGTGGCCGCCCTGGGGCTCAGACATGTAGGGGGGCACACTTATTTGTCACTGGGGCCCACTGGTGAAATCCCTCCAAGCCAATGTTGCTGAGCGGCCTTGGCCGCAGGTGGAAAGCAGATGGCAGTGGTCTCGCACAGTAGCTGGGGACACACGTCCGTGTATGTGATCCAGAATCCCTTGCGGAGACTCTGGCAGCAGTTTCACCTTTTCATCCTTGTCTGGAATTTCTGACGCTGGCTAGGATTCATTCAAATCCGTAGCACAAGCCTATTATAAGCCAAACGTGCCTCGTAAGATTCCATTTTAAAATAGCTCCTAAAAAGTGAACACACGTTATAAGCATGTTACGCACATGAGACGTCTGTATTATAGGAGGCTGTGAGCACATTAGTAAAAGGCACTGTAGATGTTTACACGCTATTGTTATCTACAACCCCTTCCTATTAGACACTAGGTCTGAAACACAATTCCAGCTCAGATTCTGATTTTGGCGGATCTGCTCGTTCCGACTTGGACCAGAATATGATCCAGTCTGTATTTTGCCAGAACAATCGAATTAATTTCTCCCTGTATTGAACACATGCAAAATGGCGGTGCCCTGCACTTTTCTGCCATTTTGTCCACGCACTGGATGGGTGCCACCATTTTGCACACGCACAGTGCGGGGCAGAAAATGTCGGTTGGAGTTTAGGAGAGAATTCCACCATGGATTAAATATGTGGTGGAATTCCAACCAAGGTTTCAAAAATGCAGACATTTTCCACAACGACGAAAAGCCGTTTTTGATACAGTCCTATTGAGCACTATGACAATCTCAAACAACTAACCAACCATTTTCTAAAGAAAAGCTATTAATTCTTTATGAATCATTTAAAAGGGAGAGACTGGAAATTGTGTGTGTATTCTCCAGCTCTGGACCACCTTATATTTAAATTACATCACAACTTTGGGTGCAATCTTGAAAACCCTTCTAGGGAGGACTCACAAGGAAGTGATTTCAGCATCGAGCCCTTTGTTGTTCAATGTGTTCAGCTTTCCCAAGGGAAGTGACAGGTTTGGAGAGATAGTTACATCACATTTGGAACAAATTCACTGTTTGCAGAGAACAGTGTTATTGAAAGCAGAATCTTGCCTCTTTGCTATGCAATGTCATTGGCACTGAGCCTAGACTGCAGAGCAAAACAAGTGTCTGATTTTAATCAGATCATGTTTCTTGGCAGTGTGAGGAGTCTTTATACATATATTTATCTGTTCCATCAATAATAAAGATATTGGAAGTTATCCCTAAGAGATAAGGACGGCCTTGTCACTCATGCATGGCTAATGAGAGAATCACTATTTTCTGCAGGCCAACGAAATTCTAAGTGGTGGTTATTGTCGCTCGCAAATTCCAGTTTTATAAACTTCCCCCTTTTCAAAACTGTCTCTTAACTGATTTTTAAAATAGATTGCCCCCAGAATTTAAATGCACATGCAATAGGGGCACACGTGCACACACACCCACACAAAGAAAAAAACGGAGGTTACAATAGATAAATCTCCTTCACTGGAGATCTGTAAGATAACATGCTTAACGTTTTTAACAATGCATCGTTTTCACCGGTGGTGAATTTTGTCTTGGGAGAATTAAATAAACACAGCACCGTCCCATTCATTTAATACTGAGTCATTGGGCCAGTTACTGAGGGGCATCGAAATAGACAGAGGAACGGAGAATAAGACAGTAACTGTCGTACTTGCTGGTACAGTCTGCTTTGCACTAGCGCTGGGGTTGCAAAATAGTTATGACCCCTGCCCAACCAGCTGCACATGTGCCCCCCGAGCAGCTGGAGTGTCCTAGTGAATGCCCCCCTCATTAAGAATTAGGAAGTCTACTAACATCCTACTCTTATCCAACCCCTTGTATGCCATGGGATTCCAAAGAATCAGATAAACCAGGGGTAGCAAACCTCAGATCCAGGGGCTAATTGTGGCCCACGGCAAGTTTTTACGGGGCCCCTTTCCAGTTCCTGGATCTTGCCCCCTAGATTCAGTTCCTACCCCCCAGGCACTGAAAACCTGGGCTCAAGGGAAAGGAGCAGACGTGAGGTCAGGCACACAAAGACAGGGGACAGAATTCATGGCACAGATCTAGGATCTGGACCCTTCTTTTCTTCATTACGCCTTTTAAGCACCCCGGTCCTCAACTTCTATGCGGTTCTCCAAGCTTGTACTAAGTGGTCCCCAGAAGGGAAAAGGTTCTGCATCTCTGAGATAAACCAAGACATAAATGTCATTTGTGAACTACTGGGAGAGACTTGTGGAATTTTGAAGTTGATCAAATTGTAGTTGAAATTTTCTCTGGCAATGCAGAATTACAGCCTGGGTGGGGAGCACCTCCATTGACTCGGCTCTATGGATTAGAGCTACAACAGTATTGTCTGCACTAGGGTTCCAAGAGAATGAGGTGGCCCTAGTGTAACTCCATATGGATTAAAATCCACCATCTTCCCCTGTGAAGGAAGCACTGAGTCAGAAGCGCTAATTTTTCAGTACTTGGATGATGAGTTGGAGACCTTTCAGGTGACCCACCCTGGGCTTGTTTAGATCATGATGGCTAAGACGACCCACCTCACAAAGTATGTGAGGGCAAAGATATGGCAACACCAGACACATCCCATACACGCACTTGCCTAAAACACTGAAATGCAAAAAGGGGTAGATTTTAACCAGGCTGAGCCACTTGAAACCCATTTCTGCATTCCTGAAACGCAGTACGTGTTCATGAAATTACATTCCTGAATGTGGTATGGAAAACGGAAGTCTTGGACTGTGCTGAGCGCCTGCAAAAGGCATGCAATTCCCAAGCACTTCAAGGGGAGTTGTAGGCCCTCAGAACATCTCCAGACTTGGCTGCCAAGCGGGGTGGTAACAGACCAGGCACGTGTAGGAAAAGAGACATGCACAGGTTACAATCCGGACACAGCCGCCCAACCGCCACCCGCAGAAAGGAGACCCTGGATTTGGTTTTGAAACCACTCACTGTTGTAGGTGCGGTTTTCACTAGGCTCTGCCGGTGCGGCGGTGTGCTCACCTGGCCCTTCAGAGGTGGCCCTTCCTGACAGTGAATGGGAAAAGAAAAAGGCGTAGGAGTAGGGGGTGGCAGTAGAGAAGAGGAAAAGAGAGGGAGGAAGGGGGAAGAGTGGGCATGGGAGGGCAAGAGATGGTGAAAGAAGGGAAAGGGAGCATCTGTAACTGAACTCTTCTGGTAGCTTCATCAAATACATACAGCAAAAACACACAGGGCCTGATCCAGACCCCTTGAAGTCAATGGAAGCCTTTCTATTGGCTTCAGTGGGCCTGGTGGATCAAGCCCCAGGAGGGCAAACTAGGATTGTAATAAGAGCTAAGCAGCCATTTCATAGAGGGGCAGGTTTGTTTGGGGGTGGGGTGGGGTCTGATCAATTCGTCCCAAGAGGGAGTTCATCTTTGCAGCCATCTCAGGAAACAGACATTTGGGTCGGAGCCAACATCTGTCCGTTGTTCATGATCGGGGCAGCCTCAGCAAAGTTGTTGAGGTGGAGGCCAGCCCAGGATTTCATTCTTGTCATGGTTGTTGGCGATCTCTACTGATCTCTGTGCTGTCAAATGCAATGTCATATTTATGAGAACCGGACTGCAGGTAACAGGAAAGCAATATGTAACACTCAGGCTACTGCCTGGATTTTCCCAAATTAGCACGGAGGAGCCGAGGGATTACACCTTCTCTTCCTGTATGATGCATGTCTTGCAATGTACAAAATCCTCTCCATTGTGCCTGTGTAGTCGTGGGCCCTAATGACTGTATCAGCCCCCCCTCCCCATTTGTGGTCCATCACACTGGTCCTTGTGGAGTTGGCTTGAAGCTCAGTTCTCTTGTTCAAATCTCTCCGAGTGGACTCGGACAATTGGAACACAGTGGTTTTGCCATGCTGATGACCCCCCCAACCCCAATGGCTTGTATGTCTTTGGTTTAATATCCCCAATATCTTTGATACAACTTGCAATTTGGTAATTATTCCTAGAAGTAGGCTAAACAAAAAAATGTATACCCTCCCAATCATCCAGCTGATCAAATTCAAATGAAAACCAATCAGTCAATGGTACCAAACCATCTATGTCCACCCCAACATCTGATGTTGAGTCCTGGATAGTTTTCTTGCTGTTGGCACTAAAGCATGAGGCAGATAAAAAGGATAAGGCGATATCCTTCTCTTAGTGAGTTTGTGCAACCTTCACCAACCGCAGTCGGCCCAATAAAAGGTATCACTTTATCTATCTTGTCTGTCTCGCTGCCAGTTCTATAGCTTTCCAAGGTACAGAAATATAGCAATCAATGAAATGAGTCAGAAGTCTCTTTGGTAGATTTCATTAGGTAACAGTATATTCACAACTGTTAACTTACTCTGTAAATGTACATCGTTCTACTTTGTGTGTGTGGCAAAACCACAGGGACAGAGAAGGAGTTCGTTGCCTGCTTGCTTGAAAAAAACAACAACCCACTCTTGCTCAGGCTATGACGACTACCCATTGCATTTTCACATCTCCACTGAAGTGTGCCGTAAAACCCATCACACAGAGATCAGTGTATGCTTAGACTTCAGCATGGCCGGGCAACCACAAAGCAACCCAGGGTGACCGCACCCAGGTCCTGCTATTTTCTTTACTTCCAGGGGTCTGTCTTCACCAGGGCGTGGTGAGGAATGTCTACACTCTCCCAGTGGGCCTCCAAACACGGCCCCCTCTAGGGCACTGTAGAAGGTTCCCCCACCAGGAGCCACGCATTTTATGTTTGCCCTGAACCCCACAAATTCTAAGACTGGCCCTGGATTTAGGGGCACGCTAAATTGGAATCAGTCTTGCCAACGGCCAAAATTTTATTGTGAGCCACAATTTCTTCGAAAGCTTCAGTTCCTGGATTCATGTAAATCCATAAAAAAATCCAGCTTTCCTTTTGAAAAATATGTACCTTTCAAGTCCTCGTGGAAGCAGAATGAAAGTTGGAAGTGTGAAGCGCGTGTCCCCTTAAAGGCTCAGAAGCCAGGAGGGCAAAATGAAAAGGAGTCAGTATTTATTAATGTAAGCCCAGGATAAATATTACTTTTAAACCAATCTCGTGAATTTGTGTGTGTGGAGGAGGGATTGCCTCATGATTTCCAACATCTGAGGTAGGCAATGAAACTTTCTGCTCTGTGCACAGAGTTTAGCGTATAAATCTTTCAATGATAATTTAGGAGCAGCCTTGAACTGGTGCTCAAGAGGGACAAGATAGACAAGGTTCCTACCATTGCTCTTTGCGCAGGGGTTAAGCAGAGTCTCAGTGGGGCACACAGACCCAGTCTTTGCTAGCACTTGCCCAAGTACTAGTGTAATAGAGGCTTCAGAAAGAAATAACGGATGCTGCCTTTTTCTTTGGTGAACACAGATGGACAACTTCATCCTTGCTACCTGCTATTTCTGTCCCCACCCCCCCAGCTCCTGGTTCAATGTAAAACCTGGGATAGATTTATCTAAATCTTCTACCAACAGTGCATACTCTTGCATGGATCCTTCAAAAGCGCTACAGTGGTGACCTTCCCTCCTTCCCCCTCCCCGCCATGTGGGAAGGACAGGTGAGAACACAGAGGACACCAAACAAATTCTGAGTGAGGTTCCTGCTGGACTTCTACAGCCAGGATCTAACTCAGGGTTGGACCCATTGCCCAACCCCAAGAGCCATGTGGCATGTGTTCAAGGCCCCACAGCAGCGCTCCCCACATGGTGGAGCAAGCGTGGGGCAAGCGTGGCCCGGGTACATGGGTTACTCCACCTTGGGCAGCCTTGCCCCAGTTGGGGGTAAGCTGCTTTGCGAAGTGTCCTTGGAATTTTTCTGAGGATGCGTCATGGAGCAGCCAGTTGATCCCCACACCCTGGGGCGGGGGGAACATCTGGTGGGTACAGGCCACACAATGCACTGCATCGCATGGTCCAGCTGCTCAAGATTGGGGTAAGGCTGCCCAAGGCATGGTAGTCTCCCTGCTCTGTCTCTTGTGCCTTCACCCTACAGCTGTCCCCATTGTTTTTCATCCTGTCTGTCACATATTGTTAAATGGGGAGACCTAGTTTGCTTTTACACGAGCGCTGCCTGCTCGCGCCTGTAATCATGTGGCATGCAGAAGTGCTGTGGGCAGCGTTCAGACGTGCCTAGCTGTGCCGTGGACGCGCTATATTTCTAGTCATGCATTCCCGCAAATTAAATACCTCAATATCGAGGTATTTAATTAGCGGTCTCTTAAAGAATGCACGAACGGAAACACGGCGTGTCCAGGGTGCATCTAAACGCTGCCTGCAGCACTGTCACATGCCACGTGATTACAGGCGCTAGCGGGCCGCGCTCGTGGGAGAGTAGCCGTACTCTCCGGCTCTGGAATATCACTCTTGCTGTTGCCATAGCTCAATCACATCCTGCAGGTGCTCCTCAGAATTTGGATTCTGATCTCAGCACGAACATCGTATAACATCTGTGGCTGGAACATCTTTCTGTCACCTAAGAAACCGCTGTAATACTTTGTGCGGCGGGTACTATATAAATCTATATTTTATGGTAAATATGTCCATACAGATACATCTTGATCTGATACTGAGGCAGTAATCCATGCTCCGCTCTGTTATTTCGTAGCGTTCGTTCCCAGTTATACGACTTCTACAGAATGCTGAGGACACAGAGCGCTTCTTCCGGACTCGAGGTGTTTTAAAATTGCCTTTTTAAAATGCAAGGGCCCTGCTCAGCTCAGCCTGGTTGAATCACTGACATTCCAGTGCCCTATATTATGAATCATGTCTGGAGACCAAGTAAAGCTGGCTTTTTGGCCTTCCTCTAACAGCGATTAAACTCCAGGGCTAAACCTTTACTTGTAGGGCCCCGAGAGGATATCAGATCCCCTTCTTTCACTGGTTGGCATTACTGATAGGAATATAGGCTCTTGATGTGCCGATCAAATAGGTTTAATCTGGTTCATTCCAACCTGCTTGAGCTGCAGATCAGATCGTAGGCCTGATTTTTAACAACTCATCACTTGTTACAGTTTTATCAATCTCGATAGGGTTGCCACCTTTCTCTGGATGGCAAACCAGAAGGGGAGGGGCAAAAAATGCCCCCCCCTCCCTTTCTCAGGTAACCCTTCCCTGTGAGAAGCAAGATATCACAACGCTCTGAAGGAAGCAGGATGATGTCAGAAAGGGAACAGGGTAATTCTTTGTCCTGCCCCCTTTTAATGGGGGATGGGAAATAGGGCAAAAGCAAGAGCTGAGCTTTGCTGCAGTCTCATCCTGTGAGACAACGTGGGGCACCTCTATCGCCCTCTCTTCTGTAGCAGCACTGGAGGTGGCGGCGGCGGCAGTAAGGAGTTCTGCTCCCGTACTGGAGGTGGCGGTGGCGGCAGTGAGGAGTTCTGCTCCCGTACTGGAGGTGGCGGCGGCGGCAGTGAGGAGTTCTGCTCCCGTACTGGAGGTGGCGGCGGCGGCAGTGAGGAGTTCTGCTCCCGTACTGGAGGTGGCGGCGGCGGCAGTGAGGAGTTCTGCTCCCGTACTGGAGGTGGCGGCGGCAGTGAGGAGCTCTGCTCCTGTACTGGAGGGGGTGGCGGCAGTGAGGAGTTCTGCTCCTGTACTGGAGGTGGCGGCGGCAGTGAGGAGTTCTTCTCCTGTTGGTTCTTCAACCTCTTCACCTCTCACACCAGCAGGAGGGAGGCAGATTACCTGGCAGGAGCCACAGACTCCAGCGTCAGAACTTCCTGCTGCCACCGCTACTGCTACAAAGAGGTGAGGAAGAGCAAGGTGCTCTGCACCACTGCTCAGGATGAGATCAGCCCCTGCCCCGCCCCTCCCCCAAGATGCACTCTCAGAATCCCATTTCCCCAGGTCATGGGGCTCCACATGGAGTCTGCAGACTCCAGATCCAAACCCGGAGGCTCTATGCAAAACCCGATGGGGCGGCAACCCTGGATCCCGCTGGTCAGTATGACAACTAATTGTCCGTTGATACGAGCAACAGTGACTAGTTCATGTGCAAATTACACGCAGATCTGTATATTCAAGCTTGCACAAGCCAACGCTGGCTTTATCTGCATTATGCACTATCCAGGGCCTGGACACACGTACACAAAAGGGACTAAAAACGAATAAAAATGCAGTGATATGTTGGGATTTTCACTTTGCAGACTTCCAGCTCGGGGTTGAAACTCCAATAAAAGTATTGATTGACAAGCCAGACACATTTGGCCACATGATGTTAACGGCTGAGAGAGGAATCTTAGGTACCACATGTCTCATCCTGCCACCATCAACTGTGGACAAGCTTGGTTGGAAGGGGTTCCGGTGTGGGCATGAAATGCGCACGGGTGTACAGCATTTTCCTGAATCAGGGCTGGGAATCTTGAACAGGGGTGGGAAATCCCTGGTGTGTGGGCCAAATCAGCCCCATGGCTGCTTTTTATTTGGCCCTTTCCCAACTCTGGGGCCCATCCTCTGCATCCAGCTCCCAACCCAAGCACCGAAGAAGAGGATGGGAGCAGAGACAAAGACGTGTGCTCTCAAGTGTCGGGGTTGGGTCCAATGGGCCTGATCTATGGTATGGACCCTTCCCTCAACCCACTGCCCCTGATGCCCACCCCTCCCATGCATTCTCTCCCAGCATGCCTCCCTTGGATCTCCCTACTGCACCTCTAGTTTCAGACGTGATCCCGGTCTGTGGTCAGGCCAGCGGTCCTTCAGACGTGCCGGCCTGATCCCTACTGGGGATCGGGGAGGGGGTTAGCTTTGGGTATTTTCAGACGTTACGAGATCACAGTCAACCACAGTGAACCACGGTCAATCCCGCGGCGGGGCCAAAGCGCCATGAATGTCTCTTTCGCGGGCGCCAGATGTTCACCACAGTCAATCCCCACCAGGGGTCAAAATTAACCACGCTTCCGGAGGTCCGGCCCGGACCATCTCCGAAAGCGTGGTCAAAGCGATTCTCACCGGGAAACAACAAAAAGTAACGTCTGAACGGCAACCACCGGCTGGAATCAAGCAGAACGATTCCCAGTCAGGGACAAAGCACGCAGCGTCGCTGCCAGGCAACGAGCAACAACATGGGCCGGGGAGGGAGATTTAAAGGGCACCCGGCAGTAGGGGGACATGGCAGGATGGAGCGAGGCGGAAGGGAGAGGAGAGCGGAGGGCGAGTGAGCAAGGGAGGAGGAGGAGGAGGAGG
>QEPC01006595.1:4001318-4029274 GCA_003113815.1 Sphenodon punctatus | reverse complement strand
CCAGCCGTTCCGAGCCTGGGCTGGGGCCCCGGCCTTTAGACCCCCCCGCTCGCCAAGTGGTAATGGGTACAAGTGCGACCCCTCAGCTCATAGGGAGCCTTACCACAGCATGGTTCCTACCCCGCTAACCGCCACAGTTGCGACCAGACGTCGGAGAAGTGTTGACAAACTGGCCGGCACGAGTAAATATACCCATCCACACCCCCTACCCAGGTGCCCCTCCTCTCCCCCCTATTGGCCCCCCCCCCGGTGCCGTTGCCCAATAGGCAGGCGGGGGAGGGCAAAGGAAACCCCTGCCCCCTCCCCGCCCGGCACCCTGCTCGGGGGTTGGCAGTCACAAACTCACCCCCCCGCTTAGGGCTGGGGTGTGTGTGTCCCTTATCAGCATTTCAGAAATTTGTCAAGTCAAAATGGTAACACGCATCTCAGCACAGACCCATGCCATCTCAATGATTTGACTTGGAAGGTTGTTCTAACAAAGATTATAGTCTATGAAGTCAAAAAAGAACACTCGTGAAGAAACTTGCCATCTTCTTAGCGATATATATAAAATGCTCCATTCAACTGTGTTGGCCAGCCACCATTAGTTTTATTTCTTGGATGTCACCTTCACCTTTGAGGTGCTAGACTTTTTAAAGAACCGTTTATAAGCAGCAAGTAAACAAATCAGTAGAAATCAATGGGCAAAGCAGTTTTGGCCTGGAGACCTATAGAGAGATCAAATGCTTCTTGATTCCTATTCAATCACGGAAAAGCACAGCATTACCGAGATTAAAGATGACAAAACTGGTGGTAATCAACGTGATCAATTGCTCCTGCCACCACCATCGCCTAATTCTAACCATCTTGTTGCAGAGATTCCGTAATCACTCTTGGAAACACCAGGGACTGGGTTCCTGGGGTGGTGGTGGAAGAGTTCGGGGTTCAGAGGGGAAGATGACACCATGAGCTGCACTGCACATGGGAACATTTTGCCAAGCCTCTTCCTTCCCTGGAAAAGGGTCCCCGGCTGTACACGCGCAATGCAGCTGAATCTCTGCCATGGGCTGTACTTCCCATGTGCAGATGGGTTAGGAAAAGAGTCCTCTGGTGCCACGGGAGCACGCACTCTTCAAATCTAGCGCAACTCCCATCTCGTGGGAAAGGAGGAAGTTCAGCTTTCCCACTGGCGAGCTTGTGCATCCGATGAGGTCGCCGGCGGGAGAGCCGCACTTCCTCCTTTCTCAAGAGATGGGAGAGGCGCTAGATTTGAAAAGCACATGATCACGTGGCACGAAACGCTGCTCATGGGAAAGCAGCCTCAATCAGGGCAGCAAGCAGCCTGAATTTCAACAAAGTGACTGAGTGCCTTCTACGGTTTCACTTGTGTGAGGGAAGAACAATGAACAACAACTTTATCTCCAGCCGCCTGTCTCTAGCGGACTATAGATACCACCGTTTAATGGCACCAGGAAACTAAACCTAATGAATAAAAAAAAAGGACCTACAGCTGTCTAGACAGAGATATCTACTTGTCTATCTCTAAGACTGCTTATTAATAAATGTAAAGTGCTATTAATTTAGGACAGCATGATCCCGGACAATCACAAAGCAATTATTCCTGAATCGAAGTCAACGGGCCAACTTGCACGGCTACCGTTGTGTGTGCCAACTCCGGACTTTCTTTGATACATCTTTGCAGACTCCAGCCCCAAAGCAGTGACTCAAGCCAACTGGCTTCTGCCATGTGCGACCTTATTTGCAGCAAATAATCCCAACAAACTAAAGTGCACAGCTTCAGACAAAATGGCAATCCTGGTTCTCCCTCACCTTTGTGGCAAAGTCCTCTTCATTGGGCTCCCAGCCAAGTTGGCTGTCGCTCCACTTCCTGGGCACTTCTCCTTTCACCTTGGTGACTTCCCAGCCAAAGTTTCTGTCGCAGCCCCCTCTGGCTATGCTCCCACCCTTGTTAGCAGAGGGCTCCCACCTTGCAGGTGCCTTCTCACCGGAGCCTCTCAAACTCTGAGTTCTCTGAGCATCTTGCTCAGATTTTTATAGTCTGTGCTCTCAGCTAGCTTGCAGAGTCATGTCCAGCTGAGAGCATCCCCCTTAAAGAGCCACACACTCACTGCACCTCTGCTACCTCCAAGGCCTGTACCCTTGCAGAGACTTATACCAGCCACCGTAGACCTAATCTTGCAGTCACTTTCGGTGACCTAGTTTTATGGTGTGTTTAAGGGATTTGCTGGACTGGGGCCATAGTGCACTATAGCCCAGGCACCCATATTTTGGAATTAAGAGATGGGAGGGATGAGGGAGGCACCTGGGATCAGAACAACCTAATTCTGTTGTAAAGGAGCCTGTCCCTCTAGCTGCTTTATTGTCTACAGTCTGGCTGACCTTTCATCCACTTCCTGTTTCCTGTTTCAGTCAACAAAGATAGAAAGATAACTTGGGTTGGAATTCTAGGAGACTGAATAAATTGCTAGGAGAAATCACAGGGGGGAGCTTTATCCAATCAAGAGGTTAGTATGAGAAATTTCTGCAGGGTAATATTCTTTCCACCTAGTGTCGAAAAAGTACCCACAAAAAATGGGTATACTTGTCAAAATGATGGTACCTAAAATTATGGTATCGGTTACTAATTGGTACCAGATTAGTGCCCGATGGGTTACCTGATTTACCAGTTTTGGTATCTATTTACTGACATTTGTTACCAATTTATTAACTTCCGGTACCAATTTTCCAGTTTCCAGTATCGATTTTCCAGTTTTCAGTTACCGAAACTGGTCGATAAGCATTTCCTTCACCTACAGCTGAAATGAGTGTGCAAAATGAGAGTGCAAAAACAAGTATACCAATCAAAATTATGGTACCTGACCAGAACCAGTAACATTGGGTACCAATTGGTACCCAATTAGTGCCCACTGGGGTACCCAATTGACTGATTTGGGTACTGATTTGATTAGTGCCCAATGGGCTACCCGATTGACTGATTTAGGTACCAACTGGGTCTGTTACCAATTCACACTTCTAGTACTCAATTTCCAGTTTCCAATACCAATTTTCTAGTTTTCTATTACCAAAATCAGTTGGTGAAAACGAAAATCAGCAGCTTGGTAAAGATAATACTCAGTATTTTAGGTAATCGGGATCCCAACTCAGTATCTGGGTCCCAATCGGACACCTGACAGACTGTCCAAAATTGTGGGTATTAACTGCAGGTAGAAAATGTGCTCTACCTCCACCTTTACCTCTCCCCAAACCCCCACAGCGGTACCAGAGAATCGACAGACGTGATTCATGTTAACCATTTTCTCTGCTGGTGCGACTCAGAAGCATCCCTGGCTGTCTCCATCTGAAGAACTCTGCTTGCCTATAAATAAGGTGGCTGTTCCTCCCTTTTAAAAGAGGATGCTTATGAAAAATCCATAGTTCAGGGCTACACGGGAAACAGTGCAGCCCTGTAACATTTATTTTTAATAAGCGTCCTCTTTTAAAGGGGAGGTCTGGCCACCCTACCTATAATAAAGCAATTTGCCCCATTCCCCCCTTGCATGAGCATCAGGTAATAAATCCCATCTTTTCCCCCCGCACCTGCCTGTTGATTCTCCTAGCACATAGCTATTGTCACTTTGATCAAGAACATCTACTACAATTGCTTGTTTGATCTCAGCTGCTTGGAGTGTTGCCTAGTTTATTCCAAGGCTGCTTTGAAATGGGGCTTTTAACATTTGTGACTTCCATCTGAAGATGCCTCTATTAGTTGATCAAAAGGTTTTCTTGACCCCGTTTGATGCTTCTACAGCTGTGAGTATCTATTGTCTTCTAATTAGAGTCCCAGCTGTCCCAAGCCAACTCTGTTTTTCAGGCAGAGTTAAAGCGTCTGGGCAGTGAAGCCTGAGTCATGCAGTAAGGTTATTGATAACTTTATAGAGAGCACAATGAAGAACTGTTGCCCCCCCACACGAGGTCACAAATGTGAGCTGATGAGATTGTGTTTGCTTTATTGTTTCCTTGCTGTGAACACCAACAAAGAATTTAATAGCTTTTTAAAAATCCTGTGTTTGAATTAACTGATAATGTGCTCTGGATGGAATGACTTTTCCTCGGTAACATCTTAGTAGCTGCTTACCAGCCTGGTAAATGCATCATATTAATATGCAAAGTGTTCATCTCTTCACAGATTTGATTTTTCTAAACACATTTCAATTGTTGCAAAAATGATGAAAGCCCTCCATATGGCATGCTGAGAATTGGTGCCAAAATGATTCTCGTTGCTTTAGAAATCAATGTCCACTAGCCGCTCGGAGCGCTCTTGGAATAACCACGCCATACCTCCGCCCCCGGTGTTCCAAGTGGAGTTATCACAGAGAACAACTAAATGTACTTAGTAGTGACTGGCTGGTAGGGACAGCACATTTTAGTATTATCGATAAGGTGCTTTCAGTGTCCAAAGTGCTTTACAACAAGGGCTGAAACAAAAAGTAATTTTGCTTCTTGTGAAAACTTTCATTGGTTTAGTACTGGGACCGAGACTTAGCGAGATTTCTCTCCCATAACAAACTCTCAGTGAACTAGCAAGCTATTATTTCTTTTTAAAAAAAGAATTAAAAATAAAAGAAAGTTTTTAAACTTACTGTGAGATTGGGGGGAAGGGGGAGTCCTTGGCAGTGGGGGAGTCTCAACTTCTTTGAGAGGGATGCCAAGTCCAAAGATCAGCCGGCTGGCACAGAGTCCTGGAATGCTGGCCAGCGCACCATGCTGGGAGCTCGAGGTGGCCCAAGAAGCCATCCCGGCCCCCCTGGCAGCACTGGAGCCTCTCCTGCTTGGGGTGCGCCGGGCCAAAAAGTTCGGTTGGCCGACCAGCGTGCCGCACTGGGAGCTCGGGGAGCTCACGGAGCCCCCTGGAGCTCCCACCTGATCCAGATCCCTATGGATTGCGTGCATTCGTGCAGTTTCCACGAGGCACAATGTGCCCGTAATGGGGGTCTGCGCAGTTTGCGGGTGGCTGTGCGTGGGATTTATTTATTTTGATTTTTACTGTGCCCTTCCCAGATAGCTCAGGACAGCTCATAAGACAAGTAAAAACCAATACATAAAAACGTGATTAAGTGTTTTATTTATATGCTTTGTTTGTGTTTGCTTATGTTTATCTATGTATTATTTGTTATGTATGTATTTTATTTATATAATGGCTATGGAGCAAGCTAATGCCTAATAAACTTACTTACTTACTATACATAAAAATGAACCCCCAACCTTTCCCCTCCCCACAAAAACCTCCCTAACCATCCCTTCACACTCCTACTCCAAACCCCCAATTCCCTATCCCGACCTACCAAATGCACTAACAAATAAAAGGTCTTGCACCACCTCCGGAAGATGCCCAGGCTCGGGCTCAAATGAACCTCTGGGGGAAGGGAGTTCGGCAGCAACTGAGAATGCCCCCCCTGAGAGCCCTCACCGTACAAACAAGACTAACAGGAGGTACTCACAGGGAGGCAGTCCTGACTGATTGCAGGGGTTGCAGTGGGGCATGGAAGGACAGACACTATCTCAAACATGTGGGGCCCAGACCATTTAGGTCTTTAAAGGTCAAAACCGCACCTTGAATGGTGCCCAGAAAGATATAGGGAGCGAGTACTGGTGGAATGTGCTCTCGGTGCACATTAAACCAGTCATCAAGGGCAGCTCCACAAAGAGCGCCTTGCAGTAATCTAGCCTCGAGGTGATGAAAGCATGGATGACAGTGGCCAAATCTGAATCAGAAAGAAAAGGCAGCAGCCTCCTCACCAGACGGTGTTGGTGAAAAGTGCTCCGGGCCGCTGCCGCCACCTGACCATCCAGGTGCGACAAGGGGTCAAGAAACACTCTGAGACTACGAACCTGACTGACCAGAGGGTGCTGAACTCTGTCAACAACAGGCGTCCCAATCCCCTCCAGGTCACAAGGCCGACCAACCATCGTTACCCTCAGTCTTGTCTGGATTCAACTTGGGATCAGGATCCGCAGGGCTGGGGATTGACCCCACCAAGTTTAAACTTTAGTTTAGTTTAAAAAAATAATTTGCTGTTTCTCGTAGAGAATCACAGCAAGACGCTGATGGTTCTGTTTGTTCTCCATCTACTGAGAACCAGAATTCTCAACAAAAATGAAAAAAGAAAAAAAAAACACCAACAAAATGAACTTCCAGCCCTATTTACAACCATTATCTAGTTCACCCTGACAACAACTCTGTGAAGTAGGACATTATTCTACAAATCAAGATTTAAGGCCAGGGACCCATGTTTGCTGTGCTTTCTCCATTGCTGCCAATGGGGAAAATGCAGTAAACATGCATCTGTGGTTACAGATGAACTTTACCCAAAGGCACGCACTGAGTTCACGAGTACGACGAGTTTTGAACCCTGGTCTTGTAGATCCAAGTGACAGTCCAACACCTTATCCACTAGGCTACACTGGCTCCTATTTCAGCACCAATTCTGACCGCAGAAGAAAACATAAATTTTAATCACAAGTAACATGTTGGACTATTTTCTTAATTTTGTAATACAGAAATCAGGTTTAAGCCTTTTGTGGAATAGCCTATTAGCTGAACTCAAAGTTCTCTTCCATCCTTTCTGCATCCCAATATTCTTCTTTCCTTTCCTCCTCTAAATTTGTGTGGTCCTGACAGTACAGCTGAAACGAGTACCAGCAAGAATGGGTATATCCATCAAATTTTCTGCATTCGAATCGACTTGAAAATATCAGGTACCAATCAGTACCTGATTTCAACCGATTCAAGTACTTGCTATCCTGAAATGTCCTGGAATGTGTTGACTTCTGGTACCGGAGTGTCAACTTCCAAGCCCAATTTTTAAATTTCCAGTCCTGATTTTCTTGACTTCCTCTCCTGATTTTTCGGATTTCCATCCTGATTTACCAACTGGTAACCAGAAAATCAAAACATTGGTACCAGAAATTACTGATTTCTTGGCCATCCAGGTACTCGATTGGTAATCAGGTAGCCTGTAGAGCACCCAATGTGGTACCTGAAAATGCAGATATTACCTGCAATTAGCAAATGAGCTGCCCGTTTCAGCTCCAGTCCTGAGTTTTCAGACTGAATTCTATCATTGTCTTCAGCTCCTATGAGAGTGAACGTGGCAGATTCTGCTCTCAGCTAAACTGGTGTGACTCCAGCTTCAAACTATCTTCACCTGGTGTAAACGAGATCAGAATACGGCTTAATGGGAATTGCTTGTGCATATCCAGAGGCAGGATTTGGCCTACTTCTGGTACGGAAGAATAAATAAGCATTTTGAGGTCTTGCTTTGCCTTTGGGGGCTTAATGACTCCCTCTAAATTCTGCAGAACAAAGATCCCAGGGTAACCAATACGCATGGGGCATGATCCACAAATCAGGCTTCAAAGGGGTTACTTTGGAGTAAGTGGCCTGTGGCAGAGGACATGCAAAACAGTCCCAACAGACTCTCTCAAACAGGGGTGGAGGACCGTTTTCCCTTCCCGGACCCACTTTGGAAGTTAGTAGAAACTCCAAAAGCTGCAGAGAAGTTGGGGAGGGGATGCATAAGGGATGTGCTCAGGAAGAAGAGGATCATTGTAATTAGAGGAGTAGCTAAGTTAGAATGGACTCCGGTGCAGAAAATGGATTGGGACACACCCCCCCACGCCCACAGTGGCAGGAGATTACAGCATCAGAGAGCATGGGCTCTGGTGCAGGAGCACCACCTGCCCCCTGTTTGCCATGGATCTGTCCCCTCTCCTTGGGTGCATACCCTTATCTCTGCTCCCTTTCCCCAGAGCTTAGTCTTTCAGCGCTTGAAGGTAGGACCTGGATCCAGGAGCCAGATCCAGGAACTGGAAAGGGGCCACATAATAACTAGCCAGGGACCACATTTAGTCCCTACCCCTGCTTCTCAAATAGTTGTAAAAGACCATTTTCCTAAGAAGCACAGATACTGTGGAGCTGACAAGGTGATGCTCTACAGAACACTTGTCTCCACTCTAGGACTCAAGTCCCTTTCATGTTCCTTGCCACAGCTCAGTAAACAAATGCAAAATACTGAGAGGGAAGGAGGAGTGCATGTGTGAGAGAATGCCTCAGAACACAGAAAGAAAGGATTAAAATGCACCGGTTGCTCCCAAGGATCTGGCTACAACTGAAATGAGTACTTGCAAAAACGGTTACACCTGTCGAATTTCTGGTACCTGAAACAATTCAACTACATCGGGTACCAATTTTGACCTCATTCAAGTACCCAATGGGCGTCTTTAGCCATAACAAAGATCGGGTGTCAAAACCCTTAAGCATAAGCACATGTTTGTCCGTTGCGTGTAAGCACCATAACAATTCCAACACCAATTTCACCACCCGTTGAACATGCGATGTGAACACCATTGCATTACAAGGACAATTTGCGTGTTTCGGCTGAACAAGTGGCTAATGTTGTGACTAATGATATCATGCGGTGTTAGCAGGTACAACGTGGGGAACGAGGTGGCAGCGCTTGCGTGGGTGGCGAGCAAAACACTGATTTACCCCAAGATGGGCTGGGTGTCTAAGCAGACCCACATGGTGAACAAAGGGCAAAACCAGTGTTCATATCAAGGTCAAAACACACATTCAGACACCCGTTGACGTTATGTCTAAAGACACCCAATGTTCCAGAATGTCGACTTCTGGTCCCAGATTGTTGATTTCCAGTACCGTTTTTTTGGGACTTCCAATACCGATCTGTTTTTGTTTTCCGCCCCAGAAAGTCAACTTATGGTCCCAGAATGCTAACTTCCCATCCCGAGCATTTTGTTTTCTGTCCTAATTTTTCTTTTTCCATCCCAATATACCGATTGGTAATCAGAAAATCGAAAAATCAGTACCTAGAATTATCAATTTTCTGGGTAGTCGGGTACACAATTGGTAACCAAGCAGCCATTGAGTACCCAACGCAGTACTTGGGAAAGCGAATATTACCCACGGGTAGCAAATCTGCCACCTGTTTCAGCTCTAGTCCTGACTGCGATGGAGACATATCTGGGAGAAACCCTGAGCTGCTGCTGTAGGAAAATGTGGGATTTATAATAATCAAGGCTAAGGGTTCCTAAGGAGACAAGTGCACAACCCTCCCCCCCACCCCAAATAAACCAGATTTAAAAATCTGTTTCTGTCAGACCGTCCCTAACTTCCTCACTCCCATAGACGGCTCCTTTATTCATCTCCTTACTCTGTTTCATCCTAAAGGATCCTTCTCCCTTGTGACTAAGCTAAGCACGTGAACCGCAGTCATCTTCTCAACTTCATTGATGTCCCTCCCTGTCTACGCCTCTCCCTTGTCTCTCCTACCCTTGTCCATTCTAGATTATAAGGCCTCCAAGGGCCCCTCATCTCTATAATCTTGACTGTTCAGGGCAAGACAGATTGCTGACACTAGAATTATTATTAATAAATAATAATAATAATAATAATAATTAAAAAATGTGTTTTTAGTTCTGTGTACTTCATTTCTAATTTTTCCTGAATTCCAGGCTTAAAATGTAACCTGTTTGCATGACTTGGGCTTTCAAAATAAAATTGTTGCTCATCACCATATATCTTGAACTGGAAAATTGCTTGCGGCCAGAAAAGGGTTAGTGTTGAGAGCACGATTATAGCAATTGTCTTGGCTTCACGTTAGCATGGCCCACACAATCCACTCTTGACGTTGCTACCGCTGGGTAACACAGCCATGCCAAACGCATGTCAATAAAATGCTTAGAATTCTCTCACTTTATATTTCTCCTTGCTAATATCCTTCAGGCCGGGTAATACTTTGTAACGTCTTCTCAAGAGCTAATGACCAGGGTCATATCCTACCATCGCGCCATGCATGGAAGTCAATGAGAGCTTGCATAAAAATCAACTTCAAGACATCCCCAGTGACTCTTCATTAACCATAGGCTACATTTTTATTAAGGGACATGAGTACTTAGGTATGTAATGCTCGTTACCGTTGACAAGTTTTACTTGACTAATTAATTCCCTCAGCTCCCTATTAAATTTGACCCATAGATTGGTTTCAGCCTAGAGGTGACCATTTGAGGGGGAGGGGGGAAATTAACCCATCTGATAATTGGTCCCCTTAACTTCTTCCTGATAAAGGACCAAATCCTGACATTTGAGTCAACGGAAAGGTGTCAGACTTTTGCAAAGACCATGTTTTGGATGGTGATGAAATTCCTCTGGACATATTACACTACACACACAGAGGAAATGTGTAGAGGACATCCACGAGGTAGTGTGGAGGAGAGAAACACATTGGTCCCATCCCTCCAGAGAAACACATTGGTCCCATCCCTCCAGAGAAACACATTGGTCCCATCCCTGTGCAACTTGCCAGGTAACCTACGACTCTGTCGCCTGCTCAGCGATCGACTGAGAGGCTGCATTCACTCGAGACCCTTTGTACGAGAAAATCCTCCTTTCCCCCAGCTTTATTTTTTAACACATGAAAGGGTTAGGATGCAAGGTGAAATGCGCAATAACTCCCAAAATTAATTTCACAGCTATGAATCTGAATGGGATAAATTTGAAATTAGTTTTGAGTATAGATGACATTATTAATTATTATTATTCAAATATTTATTGATTAGTTCGGCTTCCGCCATTCACCACAGACCAGCAAATAAGAATCAGAAATACATTAAAATATAATACAACATAAATACAAAATTATAGCTCCCCTTCATTGTTATAATAACTTATCTTACAAAAGTAACATGCAATCTATTTTAAACACAAAGTAATTACAACACACGGTAGAACAAACTGTTCTCCCATGGGATCAACCTAAGGAGCTGCCTCACCTTTCTCTGGGTTTACCTTACAGGTGTTTAGCCCCTGAAATTAAATAAATACTATACCCGTAGAAGTCAGGAGTTCATATATACTAATTAATTATTATTATTATTATTATTTACACCCCTAGCCTGAAGGCTCACGACAGCTTACAACAGCATAACAACACTTTATAAAATGAATAAAACTATAAATATTGTGTATAAATAAATCATCTAAGTAAAACTTCAACTCTTCCACATCGTTCCCGTTCTGCTGCCTTTTACCCGACAGAATTCTCCAAACCTACCTGCTCCCACTCCCTGGCATCTCACTCAAAGGAATTTCCAATCCTGCCCTTCCCGTCATCCACGTGCTTGTACCCCCCTTACCAAGCAGGAGGAGTCATGCTAGAGTTGGAACCGGCTACCTGATTTGGTACCTTCTGGTAACATCCACATTTTTAAGTACCATTCCGGGTATCGGAATCATTACCTGAATACTGATAGAGTACCAAAAAAACACAAAATACTGAAATACTGACAAGCGGTATACCGAAATCCTGAATTTCCCCCAAATCCTGAAAAATCTGGATGAAATCAGGACAAAATCGGGATTTTGGTATGCAGATTGTTGGCGTTTTGGTATTTAGTATACTGGCTGTTGGTATTTTGATATTTCAGGTACCCGATCAGAAACAGGTTCAGGTACCGAAAAGTACCAGAAATATCCAGTTCAGCTTGGGTACCAGAAATTCGACGGGTTTATTTGTTCTTGTGGGTACTTGTTACAGCAATAGTCCTGGCATTCCGACTTAACCCCATCAATCTCACCCTCCCCTATTCTCATATTCCCCCCTCCCTCTCACCGCAGGATGGTCAGATTAGTTAAGCAATACAGCCTACCTCAAAGCACGCTCAACAATAACATAATCAAGCATTTAACAAAAATGGTGCTCTGGTCATGAAGTCTTGCAGACTGCCGTTTAGCTTGATGTTCAGGCTTAATACAGCCAACTGCTTTACGGGCTGCAGCTACATATTGTCAACAGACTCACGCATCTGTGTCAGCGAGAATCATCACCACGTTTTAACAGAGTTACTAAACTGGTGTCTTCTCGGGGTGTGTTTATTACTGTGGTTTAGTCAGTTACAGAACTGCCGTTTTTTTTGCTGACAAACGCTAGCGCTTCAGGCTCCGGAGCCTAGGAAAAAAGGTACCGAGGTAAATCAACCTAGGTAAATCGACTACTCCTGCTCTCCTCCCCACCCCTGTGCAGCCCTTCTGCCCCCAGCTCTACCTTCCCCGGACATCTGCCCTCCCCGGCGATGCTGTGGCAGGTGCTTTGGCAGGCGGTCATGGGCAGGAGTCCAGAGGAGGCGGGAAGGGGTCTGGGAGACGCAGAGCTGGGGGCAGGATGCGTTTGGAATGCAGAAGTTGAAAGCTCCTTGGAGCGGCACCAGCACTGTCCTGTTGTGGGCAGAGGAGCCAGGCGGAGACTGAGTTAGGCAGTAGCATCTGCAGCACGTGCTGTACATGTGACTGACCCAGCAGGCAGCACAGGACAGAGCAAGCACCCATGGTGGCAGCATGAGGCAGGCGGCGCAGTCGCAGCCTCCAGGGCTCAGGCGCAGCAAGCGGAGGGAGGGAGGGCGTTGAGGGGAGAAAAGAAGGGAGGAGGGAAGACAGGGGAGGGCGGAGTCCATTTCTTCCACCTGGGCCCATTCCAACCTAGCTTACACCCCTGGGTCACTGGGCCCATTGTTGACAATGGGCATTTTTAGACACACGTTAAAGTTCCGGATGTTTCAATGTTCTGGGTTTACAAGTCCACAAGTAAGTTCCGGATTCATCTCCCTCACACACACACACACACACACACACACTGCCCTGAGGAAGTTCCTGGATGCATTCTTCACACAAACACTGCCCTGAGGCAGCCTAAAGTAGCCGCAGCTGTAGACGTGAGGGGCTGCCATGGAAACCAAGTGACCCCCCCCCAGCTGCCTGGAGTAAAGCAGTTTACCAGGAGAACTTTTTACACACAAAAGTTCTGGGAGAAGTTTCACGCAGAAGTTCAAAGATCCGGATGTTTAAGATCTGGATGAGTGATTTAGACACACAGAAAGTTCTGGATGTTACAGCAAACATCCAGGAGAAGTGTGTGTGTAAAAACACCCACTATAATGCGGGGCATCTCAATGGAGTTGGGAGGCCTTCAGTAATTATCTGAGATAGAAAAGGGAAAAAAAATCTTTTGCAACACTCAGAAAACTCTTTTTATTACCTAATTAATGATAGCACTTACTGAAACTAATTTAATATGTAATAAAACTTCTTTACTATCCTCTCTCTCTCTCTCTCTTTGGAGAGGGAGCAAGCAGGGAAAGGAAAGACAATTAAAGCAAGAAACATATGTCTGCCTATTCTTTATCAGTCTCGCATCTGTAAATGACACAGCAAAGGTATCACATTTCTTTGTTAGATTATGTTTTTCTGGTGTGTTTTTTTTGCTGCGTAATGAATGCCGTGTTCTGGTGTGTCAGACTGGTTGCTTATCAAACTCCACTCTTCATTTTTGCCTGATCACAAATCGATGAGGAGGATCACGGAAGGTCGTGTCCTTTCTAAAGATAGCTCCGATGTTGCTGTTTGCTTATTCAAGGACTGCCAAGACTCTGTCAGGGAGAGACTCCTAAGCCAAGTGTTCCAAATCAGCAGAAAGGCGAGTTGCTGGCTGACGCATCTCACATCTGCAGCCGAGAGAAGATGGATTAACTGTCTGCCCAAACTGACTTGCTCTGGCATTCAGATTCTTGCTGGCTTCTGTCAGAGTTCCAATTGGTGTTAAGATGCAAAGAGAAGGAGAAGGAATGTGGGCAGTGCGGGGCGGACAACATTGGGCATTTTTACACACACCTGAAAGGGCTGGTCGTTCAATCTTCTGGGTTTACAAGTCCACAAGTAAGTTCTGAATGCATTCTTCACACACACACTGCCCTGAAGCAGCCTAAAGTAGCCGCAGCTGTAAACGTGAGGGGCTGCCGTGGAAACCAAGTGACCACAGCTGCCTGGAGCAAAGCAGTTTACCAGGAGAACGTTTTACACACACTAGTTCTGGGAGAAGTTCTATGCAGAAGTCAAAGAGCCAGACGTTTAAGATCTGGGTGAGTGATTTAGACACACAGAAAGTTCAGGATGTAACAGCAAACATGCAGGAGAAACGTGTGTGTAAAAATACCCATTGTCACAGTTAAAGGCGACAAAGCGGACATGGCTTTTTAACCCTTCTTTTTCACTCCAGAGAGCAGTATCGGTCGTTCATTTCAACTCCGGCGGATCTGGCTGCCTGTCAAGCGTTGAGAACAATTACATAACCTTTGGTGAATCTCTTTGTCCCTTGCTATTGCCATAAATTAGACGTTTAAAGAGAATCAATAGGTATTCCGATGGAATCAACAGAGAATATAAACTGAAAAGGAGCAGAATAATGAAATGAAGAGTTGCAAAGAAACGAGATAGCATCCAGTGCGGAAATGGGGTATTAACAGGCTGTTTGTCTGCTTGTTTACTTTTTCAGATCGAGAAGGGAGCCAGCAACAGAAAGCTTAAATGGCACGGCTCCACCAGGCTTTAAAGAAAGGGAGGGGACTTTTTTGCAGCTGAAAAGCTTTATACAGATTAGGCTGCAGGATAATTTCATTAATCTTTCGGATGCTCTCCGGAGCTGTCCTGCCCCTTTTTAAGTGTCATTCTTTGGGCTCCTTTGTCCAACACCCTCCCCCTTTGCAAATTCACTGGGACTTTGTCTTGTCCGGCAATAAGGCGTCCACGCAATTTCCGATTCCCTCAGAGCCTCCCTCTTCTGACTTTGCTGAGGCATTTCCCACAATGCAAATGCCACGGGGGAATGCCCTGAATGCGATAGCCCCGTATGCAAAGTTCCAGACGTTGCATAGAGCGAAGTCCTGTTCTAGGACCGCCGGCCAGACCTCCTCTCCAGTCACTTGGAGACCGGAAATGATAAGCAGGAGTCTGCAGCAGGCACATCGCTTTCATTTACAAAAAAAACACCCTTCGTTTTCGGGGGTTTGCATAAACAAAACTGTTCGTCGCTGGGTTCCCTCCCAGGGTCAATAAAATCAAGCCGCCCCGAGCTGCTTTCAGGAGGGGCGGGGTATCAATGTATTCAATAAAATATTAAATTAAATAAAATCACATCACGCCATGCAGCCCCTCCCCCTCGCCGATCCCCTGTAGGCATCAGGCCGGCACGTCGGAAGGACGGCCGGACTGATTCCTGAGCGGGATCCGAAACGGATCCCGGTTCGTGATTGAGTGTGGCGCGCCGCTGGGCCCGTCACGTCTAAAATTATCCGAGGTGTCAGGGACTGGGGCAATCAAATCGCACTCTACCATTGCTCCCNCAGGGGCAATCCAATCACACTCTACCATTGCTCCCGGATAGGGTCAGATCTTTGCGAGAAAGCCGTTTGCACTGGGCGGCAAGACAGAGAACATAGGGTCATTAACGAGCTTAGGAAGTGATAAGGATTTCACACAGCACTCAAATGTAGGTTTGTGCCATTAGCCACTCTAAAGAAAAAAAAATTGGGGTGGGTGGGTTGTGTGAACAAAGCCTTTGTGTTTAAACAATAGCTTGCGCCTTGCTGGGGATGTGTTCATTGTGCTCGCTTCCATGGCTTAAACATCATAAAGAGAAGCTAGATTAAGGGTCAAACCCTCGGCTAGTTCCCTCTGGCCTACTTCCAAATACAGCAATGGGCCACACCAGATGAGTGTCTTCAGAATCAAGCAGAAGATGATTGGATTACACAGGGAAGGCCCCTGTAAAAATCCAAACCCTTTCATTAAATGCAAAGGTGACTCGTGCTGGAGTACATTCTGTTCTGTCTTTTATGAGCTTGTTCTAGCAGCAGGGGCTAAATTCATCCAGCTGTTACAACCGGCAAGTTCAGGTGGTGTAAATCACCAACATCATGTGGCGAGAATTGTGGGTTAGGGCCATCCACACGGTACATTTTTAGAGAGGTAGTTGCACAAACTCACACTCAGAGATCGATAAAGGCTTGCCTTAAACAGGGCCAACAGGGCAAACACAGATTAAGGAACAAGGGATGACTTTGAAAAGAAGAAGGGGGAGCTGTGTGGCTGAGCTCTTAGTGGACACAGCAATGGCTCGAGGTCCAGGAAGCCTTGTGTTCTAGTCCTGACTCTGAAACTGAACTTGCAGGGTGACCCTTAGGAACTCATTTCACCTCTCTCTCTCTCTCTCTGCCTCAGCGTTGCCATCTGTAAAATGGGCACAGCAACACTAACCTAGGAGACCAGGGTTCAAACCCCATCTTAGACATGAACCAAGGTGGCCTTGGGCAAGCTGCTGCTATCTCTCATTCTCAGTTTCCTATCTGTAAAATGGGCATAATAACCACCTACCTCACAAGGCTGCTGTGAGGATGAGCTAGATAAGGATTTGTAACACTGAAAGCGCTATGTGATCAATAATAATGTAATAACTCGGTGGTATTGTTGTTACTGAAGTGGAGCTAGACGAATTATCACCAGCTGAAGATTGGATCCAATGAGGCTCTAAATGAGGCCGGCTGGATGAAGGCAGACTTACCCAGATCTCTCTAGTCTTTGTGGCAAGTTTACTCCAACTCCCTCCACAGGGTCTGTGCCTCAGTTTCCCCCACCGAATCAGGAGTCAGTCTCTTAGTTCTCCGTCCACAGCTTTTATTTCAGGTCTGCAAAACTCCCTGGGTTACAACAGGGCTTCACCCAGGCCTCCCGAGGCCGGGCAGTGAATTTCCCAGCACGAACGTAGAACTTTACAAATCACCAGCCCTTTGCTTCAAGGATTAACCCCTAGTACAGCTGAAATGAGTTGGCGCAAGAACAGGCAAACCCATCAAATTTCCTGTACCCAAATAGAATTGGAGTATTTTTTTGTACCCAAACCATCTGTTGATCGGCTACCCCAAATACCGACAACTGATTACCAAAATACCGACATACTGACTATCAGTATATCCCCCCAAATCTGGGCTTTCAGGATTCGATAGATCACTTGTTGGTATACCAGTATTTAAGTAACCAATGGTTGGTATTTCGGTTTTTCGGGTACTGGAACAGTATTCGGGTACTGATTCGGGTAACGAAACAGTACGTGAAAATGCAGGTATTACCTGTGGGTATCAAATCGGGTACCTCCAGGCAAACCAACCCTCTGCCTGGAGGCCCTCGGGTATACCTTCCCCAGGATTGCTTCCCTGGTAACCTCCCGAGCTAGGCCCAGCGTTACATGCTAAGCGCTTCTGGTCACCTGACTAGCCCCCACTAATCAGCTGCCCCAGTTAGCCCTAGCAGCCCCACTTGGTAGGGGTGTGCATGTAATTTTTGTTGTTACAATAACAAAAATTGTCATTTTCATTATCTTTATTGCAATAACAAAAACGACAAATAATAATAATGAAAATAGAAAGAAAACAACATTTTGTTTTTTAAATAAAGGGAAAAAACTGAAAAACGTATTTCTGGCTATAACCTTTTTGTTTCTTATTCTATTGTGATGAAAAGTGGGGAGAATGTACCCCCAATGGAGCGCACTATGTGTACCAAATTTCAAAAAGGTTAGATAAAGGGAACCAATTTTAGAAGCAATTGAATGTTGTGATTTTAGGGAAAGCTCCATACATATTCATGGCTACAACTTCTATATCTTCCATTCAATTTGCATGAAACCTGTGAATATTATGTCGCTCCACAAGCTTAATATTCATGCCCATTTTCAGAAAGATTGGATAAAGGGTCCTGATGGTATAAGACATTAACTTGAAAAGATATTTCCAGCTGTAACATTTTTATATTCCATCCTGTTTACACGACATTTGGCAGGAATGTATCACATACCTTTCCTGTCTTCTCTGCCAAACTACAGGACAACTTGATAAAGGGAACCAATTTTATAAGCAATTGACGTCGTCCCCTTGAAGGCCATTATTCAGATAAATAGCAGCACATGCAGTGCCAGTCAGAGGCAGGCACTTGGCATGGAAGGGGGAGAGAGGCTGTAGGAGGGAGAATGTGGAGCAACCCCAAAGCCTGACAGACACATTCACTAGCCAATTACTGCATGCTTCCAGCTTTACAGGACCAATCGGTAGTGGCTCTGAGGCAGGCATAGGGGGCGGCCCTCAGGCGGGTATAGAAGGGACATAACTTGGACTTTGGGGATAGAATCCCAGCAATCAGGAGACATGGTTTACACATCCAGGCTGGCCAGTTATCATCACAATCACATCCTGCAGGACTGTGACAGAGGACATTAGAGAATCTCTATTGGCTCTTTCCTAAACAGATACTTCTGACTTCCCAGTAACAAATGGGGGAGAGATGTTGGGATGGTCCCAGCACAGAATGAGGATATTTGGTTGATATTTCTGCTGGCCAATTGGCATCACAAACTGATCTTATACCACAGTGACACGAAAGAGAATCCCGGGCATAGGCTCTTTTTCTGAATATGCTGTGCAGGCATATAGAATTGGTACCCTTTATCACATCTTTATGATATGTGGCAGAGATGATCATGGAAGTGTGCTATACAGCCCTGCCAAATTTCACGTGCATTGGTTGGACTACAAAGTTGTTACAATCAGACATACATTTATAAGTTAATTGCTTATACCACCAGGCCCCTTTATCCAATCCTTCTGAAAGTTATCAGGGATAGTAAATATGAGAAGGGGTGTAAATATGTCAAGTTTCATCTACATTATATGTGAGGCAAAGAAGTTACAGCTAAGAATGTAGATGAAGATGTTTGCAAAATAATATAATTCAACTACTTCTAACATTAGATTCCTTTATCCAAACTTTTTGGAATTTGGTACACTTCATGCCTTTCATTGGAGGTAGAACCCCTCCAAGTGTCAGCCAAATATAATTAAAAACAAAAATGTTACAGTCAAAAATGTGTATTCCATTGAAACCAATAGAAAACAAAAACAAAAATTTGATATTTATGAAAATGAAAACGACATATTTAAATAACGAAAATGAAAAAACAAAAACGAAACTGACATGGGCCCCTGGTGCACACCTCTACCACTTGGGTGGACCAGGCCCGTAGCTGCTTCACAGGTAGCCAAACCATTATGCGGGTGTCGCAGAGACCCTTCCGGCTTCCCCTGCTACAGTCTTCATTTAAGTCGAAGCCGCTTTCTGAATATGTTTTTCACAAAATCCCTTCAAGGCTGCTTAGTAAACTGAACCAAGGAAAGGCAGAAGAACCAATAGACCCGTTTGTCACAATGAATATGGATTTATGCATCCAACAGCCTCCTACTCCAATGGAAATAGACGCCCCGCACCACTTCCAAAAAGTCAAAGGAATTGAACCGAGCAGGATTATTTAATAAGGGAAACTAAAGAACGTCGGATTCCGAGCCAGGCTTTGTAGTCGTTTTGACTTTTAAACATCAGTTTTTCCACAGGGTAACTTAGTGAACAAATCAATCTTCCCCTATTCCTGGGAGATGCGCTGCTCAAGTTTTCCTTCAGAAATCAATGCCATATGATGATATTTCAAATGTATGATCTGGAGATGAAAAACTCTTTATCGGCTGTCTTAATTTGGTGTGTATAACAGAACTGTACACCCACATGGGATGTGGAGGTTCACGAGATTCCCACCTATCCTGTGGGATAGGCAGAACTTGCTTCTTTCTACCCAGGGGATGGCCCAATACACCAAGCTTTAAAAAGATGATGGGTTTAAGGACAGAATGGCTATTTCAGGTCATTTTATTTGAAGAAGATTGTCTCTCATTGATTCCTGTACAGTTAAAGTCATGGAGTAAAAAACCCAACAAGATGACAAAGACTGTTCTCTCATTTGCAAAAATGACATATGCCCTTAGCAGGAGCTGAAACCGGTCGTTAATTTGCTATCTGTGGCAATACCCAAAGTTTTGAGTGGCCTGCTGGGTGCCCAATTACCCCAAATACTGGGTATTACCATTACCAAGTATAACTGGGGTGGGGAGAAAGATCACCCAGAGTTGACCCCACACACGCACAAGGGAACCAGACCCACGCTCTGCTGGAGGGTACCTGGGAAATAGCGCCTGTCAGGATAGGATTGTGGCCTTTAGATCTCATCGAGACCAGGCCCCTATCATCACAGGGCGCAGGACTATTACGTGAGAGTATGGCCTCACGCCACGCACGTACCCCACTTGCACACACACATGGTGGGGAAGGGGACAGGAGAGACGGGTGGTAGATACAGGGTGTGTGTGTGCCAGGTCAAGTGGTGAGGGGATAGGGCTCTTGCTCTCTGGGGAATAGGGAGGGACCGCCAGGAAGGGGAAGGGGCTTTCACTGCTCTCACTCACTACACACGCACACACTCAACCACAGGGGAATAACACAGGGAATATACAATCTACTGCACCATGAGAGCTTGTCGTATAAACACTGGGAGACACGGATAAACCACACACAGCTTTGCGTAGGAGCCAGCTTCTCAGACTCTGATTATCAGCGCTGTGTGCCTCACAGCGCCGGAGTTTAAGCTCCTTGCATGCCTGCAGCCGTGCGGAGCATCGCACTGGCTCAGGCACTGGCCTCACGTTACGCGAGGTCAATGGCTGGGGTTCCGTAGGGCTGGCGTGGGGGCGGGTTGCCTTAGCAACCCACGAATGTGGGGAATCCTCAGGTGCTGCTGTGGCTGCTTTTGCTACCAGCGGTGCTGCAGCTTGCTCTGGAGCTGGGGGTGGGGGTTGACCAGCTCTTCAGCGAGTTCCAGGGGCCCGGAGCCCCACCCCCGGACAGCGTCTACGACCGGTGTGCGTGACACCAAGGTACCAAATTTCCATTGTCCTGACCAATCTCCAGTTTAACATTGATTCCGACGTATCAGTTCACGTTTTTTGACCAATCTTCCATTTTGCCGACTCATTCTGACTCCTCATTTTGCTTCCCCACCCCCATGTGTTTCTGAATGTTCTTGACCATTTTCTCATTTTCGTACATGGCAGAAATAGAAAACTGATATCATAAAACTGGAAAATTGGTAATGGAAAACTGGGAAAAAATGGTAAATTGGATATCCTGTCAGGCACCAACTGGGTATACCAATTAGTACCCAATATTACTGTGTTGAGTTGGGATCTGCTTGGGATCTTAAGTCACAATGGCTTCTAAGTTTCTGGACTGTAGCACAGAACAAGGTTGGAGACTTTGATTAATCTTGCTGATTCTAAGTGAGTTCCCATCAGCACTGGCATCTTATAGTTCAATTCTACAACACAGATCCTGCAACTAGATTTGCACAGGTAACCTTTCAGGTGCAGGTGTGGACTCTCTCCATCCTGAACATCTGTTTATTATGGTGGAGCAACAAGGAAAAAGTAAAAGTTGCATCTAGATTTTGCTTTGGGAAGTGAAAGATTAATCTCTAGCTTCTTCAGAAACAAAAAGATATGCTTTGAAGGTTTGAACAAGTGGCTGAAATTTTTTAGCTTCAGAAATTAGTCACTTAAACGAGATGCTACTTTATATGGCCACCCAGGAGCCACGCATCCAACTGCCCATTCGAAAGTGGAGTAGGGAGGGGTGTGCTCTCCCACGAGCCACGCAGCACCCTCTCGTGGCCGCACACGGAACACTGCCAAGAAATCTGGAGTGCTCCGTACAGGGCAAGCCAAATAGTTCTGTGGCAATGGGCAGCCACAGAGTCCCTGCCCATATGAACTGGTGTGGCCAGCCACGCCAGCAGACTGGTCAGCCGCTCATAGGCACCGTGTGCGGGAGACACGGCCTTTGCAAGCACCTCCCCACCCATTGCCCACTGGTTGTCATGGGTAACCAGTGGGCAATGCATTGGGAGGCACTGGTCTGAAAACACCCATTGTGGTAGATGGATGCAGCTCTCAGGATTAGGAAACTTTGCCCACCCCTGTAATATAATAATTTCACTTGCGGCCCCGCCTCTTGAGCCAGCGGATCTTTTCGGCGAGGCTTTTGTGGCTGCGTCCCCATCTTTTCTTGGAATGGGTGACTTTGCATATGGACAAACAAGTTTACCCAATACTTGGGATCACAAACGGGTGTTTTTCAATTTGCCTAAAAGCTCAGCGCTTCCTCTTTAACAGCTCAGGCTGACAGATTTTTATTCTGGACAGAGGAAAGCTTCCCTTTTTGTTGTTAATGGGGCCCAGCGCCACCTTCTCTATAGAGCATGTACAACATTGAGATGCCTATTGACTCTGCCATTCCTGCCCCACAACCCCAATTTAGAACTGATCTGGCTCTCATAGAAGTCAATGGAAGCATTTCCACAGACTTCTCCGGGGCATTGGGTCAGATTCTTCACCGACTGTCTATACGAGCTCATTTCTGCCAATTCCATTCCCTTTATTTAGCCTTCCATTCAATAAGACACTTGACAGCACGTACAGCAAAGAAATTATTGCCCTTTTGTCCTGGAACGATAGGCTTATCCAACATGAACTTTCGTCCGCACTATATTTCTTCACCTCAGGCAGCTGTTGTGAGGATTAATTAGCTAATGTTTGTGAAGTACTTTGAACATGAAGGGTGCTCTATCACTGCTGAGTGTTCATTAATTATTATTATGTAGTGTCAAGCAAGGGGGGGTCAGCTAATAAAGCTGGAGTTTCCAGATGTATTTCCAGTCCTTTCAGAGTCCTCGGCAGTAAACACGGCCTTTTCTTCAGCTGAGCTACTGACCTGATCAAAGCTTTGCCGTGGGGCTTACACGCACTTTTATTTAATGGTCCAGTTTTTAACAAAAACAGTACAATGTAACCTTGTGGGTTGTTAAGCACCCCTGCTGCTGGTTTATGGAAGGGTATCGAAGAGGTTATGAAACTGGGCCTTCAATCAATGGCCTTGGGGGGGATTCTTGCACACTAACTGCTCAGCAGAGCTATTACCACATCTTGGACCGAGTCCGGGTTTTCACCTGTTAGGATCTCCATTCCACGACGTACATCATCCCCCTTGTAAGGGACCAGGTTGCGGGCAGTAGTTCAGGACCAGGACATCGCTAAGTCCTATCAAGATCAGGCCGGGCACCAAGGTGCACAGAGGAGAGGGAGGAGCAGGCAAGCAGGAGGCAGTGCAGATAGGAGTGAAGGACCTAGGGAACGGATGAGGGTGAAGGTAGTGAGGGCCCAAGTGCAGGAACTAGAGAGCGGTGAAGCCAGAAGGTAGCAAGGACTAGAATGCAGGAATTGGGAAGCGGTAAGGCTGAAAGTATCAAAGATTGGAGTGTGGAAAACTGGGATGAACCAACAGAGAGGTCTAGTGGCTAGACTCTGAGCTGTGCCACCAGAGAACTCACGGGGGGGAGACTTGGAAGTTAAATACCTTCATCCAAACAATCCCTGCCAAGGTCACACCTAGCCAGTCAGGCACAGGAGATTTGTCACCCAAGCTGAAGCTCTTAGCATTAGCTGTTCCCAGAAGGCTCACTGGGTAAGGCACCCGCCCAGGAGTCAGACGGTCCTGGTTCAAGTCCAGTGGGCCCTGACACCCTGCACAGTTCGACTGACCCCTGCCCACCTATAAGGCCATAGAAACTTGGGTGGAGCAATGCACTGTTTCCTATGTCCCACTCTTTGCTTGACCAAGGACCTGTTCTGAACCTGACTCCTTGCCTATTCCTGTTCCCCCTCCAGCCTTGGACTTGCTCAACAGGTTGGAGGGTCCTCACTCATGTTATTCTAGTCTTCCAAGAATCACCAATTAACTAGCTTTTGTTCATGGTAGAAAACCAACTGTTTGAGTCACTCTTATACTTTTGATCCTTTTAGCTACTTTTCTAATCCCCCTTTTTGTAAAACTGAAATAATTTCTATCTGGTGCAACACTAAGAAAGGGATTCTGGTACCAGGTAACCAGCATCGTGATCATAATCGCAAGAATAATGAGACAATTATGTTTTCGCCATGGCTGTTAAAATAAAAAAAATCCAGTTTTGACATTTACGAGAGTGGCATTATGAAAGAGCTCAACTCAAGATTCTCTCTTTATCACACAACTAAAACAATTACAGATGTTCCACTGATGTATGCTGTGGTCCTCTTCTCAGCACAATAATTATCTTTTAATGAGCCCACATTAATGTAAATTGGATTCATCAGGAAATAGATTTCACAATGAATGCGAGACGCTCTCCAGGTAACCTTTCATGAAAGCAATGCAAATACAGATCATGATGGGCTGGTGGGCTAGAGATTATGTTTCAGACACAAGACAAGTAAACAGTTCAGGTAGATCACATACTTGCTTGATATACGTGGCACTTTTATGTTTCTTTTGCAAAACTGAATTAAATTAGTCTGCAGCTTCACCCTTGATTAAGCATGGATTAATGGCTCATTAATAATGCAAATTTGATCATGTGCCCCTCCTTCTTTCTTATTAACACTGCTTCATCCTCCTCAGAGACTCATTTATTCTCCAGTCCATGCTGATTATTGGTGCTAAAATGAGTGAATGCTGTTCTAAACAGACAGCCCTTCGCGGACAGCAGTACTTTGCAGACTTTTAGCCTGCATGCTCATTTGGAGACTTAAATATAATCCCATTACTGCAGACAGCAACAAAGAAAACTAAAGTGTATCAAACAACAGTCAAGTTCAAGGCCCCAAGATAGCATGACCCGCACTTGGGGTCTGGATCTGTACTTTGGAAGCATCTGCTGAAATGCCGAACGGGATGTCTAGCCCACCCTTCCCCGAAGGCGGGTGACAATATAAAACAGCAATACAAGTATAAAATAGACAAAAAATAAGAAACTCAATATAAGCTATGTACAAATATAAAAGTCCAGTTAAGACAAATCTCCAAGTCCTATTCCCACCAAATTTGCTTGGCCAAATAAATAAGTCCTACATTGCCTCTGGAAGATGCTCAAACATGGCTATGGTGGATCTCCAGGGGCAGGGAGTTCCAGACTTCACTCCCTGCAGGTTCGGTGATGCTCTTTAAGTGCCTTTACAAACCAGAAACCTCTCTTAGGTCAAGTGATGAGAACAGAAATGGGTACTTGATTTGGTATCCATGGATAATACCTGCATTTCCATGTACCGTATTGGGTATCAAAATCGGTACCTGAATAACTGTCCCACTAGTCAAAAAACCAAAATCTTGGTTCCAGTTTTTTTGAGCACGTGAAAATAACCAAAACCCCAAAATAATACCGAATAAATTCCAAAAATCCAGGATTAAATTGGGACAAAATTGGTATTTCAGTATACCGACTGTTGGTATTTCGGTACACTGGTTGTTGGTAACCTGGTTGAAAACCAGTTGAGATACCAAAAACTACCCAACATATTCAGTTCAATTTGGGTACTGGAAATTTGATAGGTATACCCATTTTTGTGGGTACTAGTTTCAGCTCTAACAGAGGGTATTTTCAGACGTTACAAGATCACGGTGAACCACGGTGAATACCCACATGGTGATCGTGGTCCCGTAACGTCTGTTGGGGGGAACGGAAGTTCCCCACCAGATGCTCCCCCCCGTGAATCACGGAGGGGGGGAATCACATTCAACACGCAAACGGAGGTCCTGCCCGGACCATCCCCGATTGCGTGTTGAATGTGATTCCCCCCTGTGATCAAGGGGACCGTCTCGTCTGTCCCCTAACCACGGCCCAGAATCAGCGGCGTGATTCCGGGTCATGGTCAATGCGGGCGGGCGACCGGGGGAGCGTGGCGGGGCGGGGCTCTGCGACTGCGTGCTGCGCAGCCACGCCCCCTCCCCCGATTCTCCGCCGGGATCCGCCGGCACGTCTGTTTGACGGCCGTTTTGATCCCGGCAGGGGAACAATGGGTGATTCCGTGACGGGGCCAATATCGGCCCTGTCACGTCTGAAAATACCCAGAGGCCCATGAAAAATGCATTTAAAATGTGCTCTGGTTGCGTTACTATTGTTAACCAAATCAGCTGCTCTCAGTCACTCTGTAGCCCTGAATGAACCCAATTCATTAAAGCATTAAGTCTCCAGGCAGCAAAGACCAAGGTAATTATTTCACACTACACATTTTACTTCTTTGGGGAGATGTAGTCAAATCATTAAGTTGACACTTTGTCAATTTCCAGACAAAAAAAGGGAAGTGAATTTGTTTTTTGAACTTTCAGAGGCCTCTTCTGATCCGTGTGTTTTTTCTAGAAATGATTCTCCCAGTCTGTCTGACAGACTCATGTGCAACAACAGAAAAAGAGTAACTAATTATTGGCGCCAAAACAATTATTGGGGAAAAAAAAACCCAGCAAACGTGTTGAATTAATCCAACCTGAAACTCCAAATGACAAGGCAGTTAGGAACCGCTACCAATTTCCATTCTGGGCATCCACTTGAGGGGCTGGCCTTTCAGTTTTTTAGTCATTTTAGTTACATAATTTCAGCAATATTAGTGTTATTGCGCATCCCTTTCAGGGTGGGCCGCCAGAAGCACATAACACTGTGCTTAGAGTCTTCACTAGCTCCCAATAGGTTTCCAGGCAAAATTCAAGCTGCTAATTTTGACCTATAAATCCTTCAATAACCTGGAGCCCACATACCTGAAAGACTGACTCTTCCATTCTGTCCCATCACGATTCCCTGCGGTCGGCCGGGAGCGACCTCGTGCAGGTACCACCTCCCAACCAGCTTCATACGACCCAGGCATGCAGAGAGGCATCCTCAGTTGCTGTCCCAGCTTTCTGCGGAACCACCTTCCTTTGGAGGTTAGTCCAAGTCCGGTCCAGAGTGGCTTCCAGAGGCAGTGCAAGACCTTTCTTTTTGGCCAAACATTTGGCAAGTGAGGATAGGGGCTGAGTGGGGATTTGGGGAGGGGGCTGGGGGAGGTTTTTAGGGGACTTTTAGATTTTTATGTATTCTATTGTTATGTATTTTTATAAATTTGTAAACTGCCCTCAGCCTTAGGGGACGGGCAGGGAATAAACACACAAACAACCACGCATGCACAATTGTTGAAAATGGTGTAAGTGGAATACTGAAATGACTGAGAGCCCAAAGTAACTAAAAAAAGAGAGCAAAACTATCCAAAATGCAATACCTGAAAAACCAGCTATGAGAATACCCGGTTTGGTCGCGGTTATTTTGACGGCATTCGGATGGCTAACTGAGAATGTGCGAACAACAAACGGACTACTTGTTTCACCTCTCCTAACAATTCAATTCAGGGAAGAACCCCTGTGAAGGAAAGCATTACGTATGGGATTAAATGAAAGCATGTGTCCTATTTTAAGGACATGGAGTTGCCATGCCATCGACCTTAGGTCAAGGGTATCCTGCTGTGGAGCAGGTAGCTGGTCTTTGCGGTCCTTTCCAATCCACCAATTCGGTTCTTCTGCATTTCAGCTACACAGCTGCTTAGCATTAGACATGAGCTCAATCAAAGACCATGCAGGGAAAGGGTGACGCAGCCTGTCCCAAGTATGCCTTTGCTAATATCTCCTGCATTCTCATGGATTCCAATCTCTAATTAACATGGATGCTCTCTGTCTCCCTTTCTCTCTCTCCTCATTCCAGCACTGTGCACACCTTTCCCGGCTAAAGACACATCACTATAATGAACAAAAGGCTTCCCAAGAGATCTGTTATCAAAGGTGGGTTGTTCCCCCCCCCCCCAAACTTTGTGGGGGTTGGTGAGGAACAACTGGGGAGTATGCTAAGGGAGTAGTGGGGGTGGAAAGCCCTCCCCCTTACTCACTAAGTTAGGCATCGGAGACATTGGCTGAAGGCTCTTTTCCTGGTGAAGTGTGGCAGCCAGGGACGTAACTTGGTGGTAATGGGCCCCTACTGGGGGAGTCCGCCCCAGTGTGTGGCTGCACTATGTACAAGGGGGAGCTAGGGGGGAATGGGCTCTGCTGGGGCACTCCACTCCAGTGTGTGTCTGCACTGTGTACAGGGGGGGAACTAGGGGGGAATGGGCCCTGCTGGGGCAGTCCACTCCAGTGTGTGTCTGCACTATGTACAGGGGAGGAGCTAGGGGCGGAATGGGCCCTACTGGGACACTCCACTCCAGTGTGTGTCTGCACTATGTACAGGGGGGAAGCTAGGGGGGAATGGGCCCTGCTGGGGCAC
>QEPC01006595.1:3977887-3998404 GCA_003113815.1 Sphenodon punctatus | reverse complement strand
GGTAACTAGAGGGATCGAAAGGGTCCAGGGTAGGCTTTTTGAGGATGGGGGAGACAGTGGCATGTTTGAAGGCAGAGGGGAAGGAGCCTGTGGAAAGGGAGAGATTGACAACATGCAGAAGGGGGGTAGCGACAGTGGGAGCAATAGAGGTCAGGAGGCGGGAGGGGATCGGGTCAAGGGGGCAGGACTTTGCTGCATAGGAGAGTGCTACCTTCTTCCTCCCTGTCCCAAGTGTAGATTCTTCCTCCCTGTCCCCTAGCTTTAAGAACATAAAAGTGCCATACGCCAGCCAAGCCGTCCATCTAGTCCAGCATCCTGTCTCGGACAGTGGCCACCCCCAGCAGCTCTAGAGAAGTACATGTACAGATCGTGGAGGTGTGACCCATCTCCTGCTGACCGCTCCCAACTACCGGCAGCCGGGGGTTTAAGCCCAAACAACTAGTAGGAGTTTATGGCTCGAGCCTCTAAGAATTCATCCAATTTCTGTTTGAAGCTCGTTATCCTGCTGGCTTTTTTTCATTTTAAATCTCTTGCTGTTTAACTTCGGAGAGTGTCCCCTTGTTCTCTTGTTGTGGCAAAGGGCAAACAGTCTTGACACTCACTGCCACAACTGTATTCTCTGCTGTATGAAAAAGTGCTTCCTTTTCTTCATTTGAAATCTGTTGCCATGTAACTTCAGAGAGTGTCCCCTTATTGTGGGGAAGGCTGTAAATAGTTGTGGTTGTTTACTTTCTCCACGCCACTCATGATTTTATAAACTTCTATCATATCCCTCCCCCCTTAATCGCCTCCTCTCCAAGCTAAACAGCCCCCAACCTGCTGAGCCTCTCCTCATATTGAAATCAATCCATTCCTTCTATCATCCGATTTCCCTATGTGCTTTACCTTGCACTTATCAACACTGAATTTCATTTGCCATTTTCTGAATTGAATTTCATCTGCCCTGGGGTCTGTTTGGGTCACAACTTGTGAGTTGGATCCGTGCCCGTTGTGGCTGGTATGAGCTGCCAGGGAGACTTTGGGGATGGTGCTGGCGGGGATTATCAATGCCTCCCTTCAGAAGGGGGAGAGTGTCGGAGTGTCTGAAAGGGGCTGTGGTTCATCCTCTCCTCAAGAAATCATCTCTTGATGTTGACGTCCCTGCGAGTTACCGACCTGTCTCTAACCGTCCCTTTTTAGGGAAGGTTATTGAACATGTGGTGGCACGTCAGCTACAGGAGCATCTGGATTGCATCAGTTTTCTGGATCCCACACAGTCCGGCTTTCGTCCGGGGTATGGCACGGGGACGGCACTGGTGGTCTTGGTGGATGACCTCCGTATAGAACTGGATAGTGGTCGTATGACCCTTCTGGTTCTACTCGATCTCTCACCAACTTTTGATACCGTGAACCATGAGATGTTGTTGACTCGCCTGAGAGACTTGGCCAGGGTAGACGGAGCCAATTTCTAGTGGTTCCATTCTCACCTTACGGGCAGATCCCAGCGGGTGCTACTTGTGGATTATACATCTGCCCGGGGTGTGTCTCCCGTGTGGGGTGCTGCAGGGTTCCATCTTGTCCCCTCTCTTGTTTAACGTATGTATGAAGCTGCTGGGGGAGGTGGTCCGCAGCTGGGGGGGTCCGTTGTCATCGATACATGGGTGACATTCAGTTGTATTTGTCCTTTTCATTGGACCCGGGTCCCACTGTCTCCCTGCTGTCACGGTGTCTGGCAGCTGTGGGGGACTGGAGGAGGTGACGTCAGTCGAAGCTCAATCCTGATAAGACGGAGGTGGTGGTGGGGTGATGGTCTGAGGGAGGTGGCTGCCCCATTATTGGGAGTAGCCATCCTCCATTGGTTCCATCTGTGCGGAGTCTAGGGGTGCCCAGCAGCTGTGCCTGGATTTCCAGGTGTCGGCTGTGGCCAGGAGTGCCTTTGACCAGTTAGATCTGGTAAGGCAGCTCCGCCCATATATCTCAGGCGCCGATCTCACCACTGTCATCCATGCATTTGTCACCTCAAGGCTAGACTGCTGCAATGCGCTCTACGTGGGACTGCCTTTGGATGCTGCGGCTGGTGCAGAATGCAGTGGCTCATCTCCCTATGGGGACAGGCTGGAAGGCGCACACAACACCAGTGCTCCATGTTCTGTACCGGCTGCCGATTGTCTTCCGGGCCCGATTCAAAGTGCTGGGTTTGACCTATAAAGCCCTACATGGCCTAGGCCCCGCTTATCTGAAAGCACGCCTCACACACCCCCGGATCCCGGGGGCGGCCTTTGCGGTCGTCTGGGGACGCCCTCCTGGAGGTCCCATGTTATCGACAGGTCTGGACAGACAGGAGGTCGTTCTCATCAGCCATGACGTCACTGTGGAATGCCCTCCCAGTGGAGGTCTGTCTCAGTCCGGATCTTCTGGCCTTCTGCCATACTTGTAAGGCCTGGCTCTTCCGTCAGGCTTGCGGCAGAGGGGAAGGAGCGGGGATGGAGGGGACAGGGTAGGGGGTGTTGTCCTAGTGATTATTATCTTATTTTACTTTTGTATTTTTATATTCTGTATGTGTGTCTATTTTATTGTGATATTTTAGTGTTGTACACCGCTCCGGGTCGCCAGAGGCAAGAGACGCAGGGAAGAAGTATAACGAAATAAATAAAATTAAAATAAATAACTTACATGGCCATTCACCTAGTCCTCCAAGATTCCTCTGTAATTCCTCACAGTCTGCCTGGGTCATAACTATTTTGAATAATTTGGTGTCATCTGAAAGTTTAGCCACCTCACTCTTTACCCCCCTTTTCCAGATCACTAATGAATATGTTAAACAACACTGGGCCGGGGTCCCAGTACTGACCCTTGAGGCCCCCCACTATTAACCTCTCTCCAACTTGAAAAATGACCGTTTATTCCTACCCTTTGTTTCTTATCTTTTAACCAGCTACCAATCCGCGACAGGACTCTTCCTCTTATCCCATGACTACTTGGTTTGCTCAAGAGTCTCTGGTGAGGGACATTGTCAAATGCTTTTTGAAAATCCAAATATACTATATCAACCAGATCACCCCTGTTGTTAATTTATTATTATTATTATTTTACATATTTAATACTCCGCCCCTCCTGCATCAGGCAGCTCGGAGTAGCTTACGTATTTATTTATTTATTTTGTAAATTTTTACTCCGCCCCTCCTGCCATGCAGCTCGGGGCGGCTTCCATACATTAAAACAATAAAATCAATTAAAAATCAGCATCAATATTATAAAATATTAAAACAGGGCTAGATACAATCATAAAACCAAAAATAGGTGGGGGAGCTAAAAAAAACCCACCCTACTCACCCTCCCTCCCAAAGGCCTGGGCGAACAGTCAGGTCTTACAATTTCGCCGGAATATTAGCAGGCTAGGGGCCAGGCGAGCTTCCTCCGGAAGGGAGTTCCATAGCCGCAGCCCCACTACCGAGAATGCCCTCTCCATCGTGGCCCCCCATTTAACATGGGGGACCTCCAGGAAGGTACCCCCCGGCAGACCGCAGGAGCCGCTCTGGGGCGCGGAGGGCGAGGCGGTCCCTAAGGTATGAGGGGCCGAGACCGTGTAGGGCTTTATAGGCCATCACCAGCACCTTGAACTTGGCTCGGCACGCTATCGGCAGCCAGTGCGCTCGGAGCACCGGTGTAATATGCTCCCGGCGGCCCGTCCCCGTAAGAAGACGAGCTGCCGCATTCTGCACTAACTGCAGCCTCCGAACCAAGCACAAGGGAAGCCCCACGTAGAGCGCGTATTCAACACAGACAATACAAAACAATATATAAAACAATACAAATCTAAAAATCCATTCCACTGGGTGCATAAAACAATAAACCCCTCTCATCAACCCCACTCCCACCCTACCCATCCCTTCCACCAAATGCCTGGTGGAACAGCCAAGTCTTATACTGCTGTTGTAAGGTGAGCAAATCCGAGCAGAGGCGGATCTCCGCTAGAAGGGCATTCCACAGCGGTGGAGCAACTGCCAAGAACACCCTCCTCATAGTGGCTACCTGACAAAAGCGCGGAATTTGAGGAAGGCATCCCCAGATGACCGCAGCGGCTGCCCTGGAGCATGGGGGATGAGGCAGTCCCTCAGGTAGGTAGGACCCAGACCTTATAGGGCTTTATAGGTCAACACCAGCACCTTGAATCGGGCCAGGAAGACTATAGGCAGCCGGTGCAGTGCACGAAGAACTGCAGTAATACGTTCACGATGACCCGTCCCCGTAAGCAGACGGGCCGCTGCGTTCTGCACTAGCTGCAGCCTTCGAACCGTCACCATGGGTAGCCCCACGTACAGTGCATTGCAGTAGTCCAGTCTCGAGGTAATGAATGCATGGATAATGGTGGCAAGGTCCTGATCTAAAATATATGGCTGGAGCCATCTCTCCAGACATGACTGGCGAAAGGTGCTCCTACCCACAGCTGCCACCTGGACATCCAGGCGCCGCTGGGGATCCAGGAGCACCCCAAGGCTCCAAAACGGAGAGGCGAAGGGAGGGCGAATTCCATCAATGATGGGTATCCCACCCTCGCCCAGATCGCTGACCCTATCCACATGCTTGTTAACTTTGAACTATTGTTAAGCAATCAGCTACAATAATGAGTTGAGTCACTGCGACAGCCTCCTCCTAGAACAACTTGGCAGTAAAGTCCTAGTTCTAGATAGCTATGCTAGCCCTATTTACTTATTTTATTTATTTATTGGTTTGTTGATCTAGCTATTTTATTTTTTATTTATTTAACTCACTGTATTTTCCTACTTACTTATTTTCCCTGTTGTTTTTTTGAAGACGTACACTGGTTTAGTCTTTCCCCTGGGTTTGTTAAAGGATCACCACACTAGCTTTATATCCTTATTGGTCCTTGGCCTCTAGAGACCTACACTAAGTTATCTGTTAGTTGTTGAGCTAACCTTGGCTGTTTTTACATGAGCATTAATCCAAATTAAGCAGCTCTTAATGTGGATTAAATTGATTGTGCGAACACTTTAGTCCGAATTAATGACCCCAGAGTCAAAATTTAAACTGGGTTATGGAAAACTAATTTTGGGGGATTTATTTTAATGCAGATTAAACTCAGTCCAAATTAGTGATAGTGTGAACAGTTAATCCAGATTGAGTCCCATAGAGTGCTGCAGATCGACATGCCTCCCCTTTAGCTGCATCCGTATCTCTACGGTATCCTGTAGTTTCCCCAGCAGTCTCTGCTTGGCATGCAGAGTTTAAAATCCACCACACCAAGGTGAAGACCCCTCCATTTTGCAAGGTGACTGCTGTATCACTGTACTCCCACTGTACTCGGTCACTGGCTCCTAGAAATCAGAGCAGAAGAGGACGCTGAAATCTGGTTGTGCGGTACCATGGGATTTCACGGTCTTCCTTGTGACTCCTAATTTGGTTTAACTTGTTCACACTGCAAATCAGGATTCAGTCTTATTCCTGGTTAATAAAAATGATTATGTAAACAGCTACTCCTGAATAATAACCCCGAATTAATGGATCTGGATTAAAAACTAATTCGGATTAACTGTGATTATGTAAAAACAACCCTTTATCAGATATTGAACTCAACAACTCCCAGCTAGTATTTAGCTGAGATATGGTTACAGATAATTTAATTCAGAGTTAGCTAACCTTAGCAAACACTAACCCTAGCAAACACTTTAAGGGGGACTTGTCCTCCATGCCCCCCACAATAGTTATGACCCTGTGAAGTTGTACAGTACTAAGTGCCGTTAAATAGACAGAGACTCCTCTCAGGCAGCTGTAATCTCCCTTGTTTACCTTAACCTTAGGTTTACCCTGATGAAATGATACAATTCAGTTTCCATACTACAGTTCCAACAATAGTGGACGAAAACATCCAGATGTTGGATTTTGAAAGTTTGTGGTGTCTCTTTTGTCTAGCTAGCCCAAACCTCATTTATCAGGTAGCCCAAACCTCAGCAAGGTCTACAATCCAGAGCTAATGTCACACACAGTAGTCATGCTGGTTTGCTAATGAAACAGCGAGCCGATAGCCAGTGAATCCCCTCTGGCTATATCTTTCCACAAAATGGGTTTCAGCTCAATGGCTGTCTAATGGCGATCATCAGACACAGAACATAACTTTGGGGGCCTGTGAAATCAGACTGATAAGACCCAAAAGAGTAGAGACTTTAATGGTTATCTTAGAAAGAAAAGACATCACAGGGGAGCAAGCTATTATCAGCTCCATACTCCCATCAAGTCTTGGAGTATGAGGTTGAGGACACTTCTTGCCTGGCTTCGTAGACAGAAAAAATGAGCTGATAGCGGCACCCTGACTTCAAGACCTCAGTACACTATGTGAGTGGAGACTCAACAGAGCACATTGGTATCAAGCTCTGAACTCACCTTGCTAACACCCAATAGCATAGCACTTATGGGCCATCAGTACGTGGCAAATTGAAGCCAGATTCACATACACCTGGTCTATGGGGGGCCCATGGCAGGGTCACAGGGTGTGCGACCTGCGCAGGGTCCTTGAGAACATGCCACGCAGTGAGTGGGCCCTTTAAAAGATCAGAGTAGAAGGGCTTAGATGAGGCCGCAAGTGAGCAAGCACCCAAAGGAAGAGATGAGGGCACAGGTGTGCCTCCCTGATACCTGTGGGGTGGTAGGCAGGCCCTCACCCCGTCCAGAGGGCTAGAGACCAGCAGGCAGTCAGAGGTGAGGCTGTAGGGAAGCAGGCACTGAGAGAAGCGGCTGCCTGAAATAGACTAATGCTGGCGTGAAAATGACATGAAATTGGCAAATAGGTTGAGAGAAGTGTCAGGATGGCGAGGAATGCTAGAGAGAACTCCGGGAGGTTTGCCCGAGGACCAGGGCTTGAGCGTGGCCAGTGGCAGGGGCCCTGGCTGGACCCTGTGGTGTGCGAAGTCAAGAGGACAAGGACCCTGGCAGCGGAGAGATGAAGCAGTTGGAACTTCACCATTGCAGCAGAGAACATAAAGCCAGGCTAGGAGCTAGAGAAGTACTTCGGGACTCAAGGGGGTTGTTTAAGCAGGACCACAGCTTGACTCTGGGACTAGAGTAGACGCCCCTGTGACAGGGCCCACTAGCTAACCCAAGAGTTGGCTATGAATGGGCCTAGAGGCCTGTGCAAGCCCAGACTGATCTACTGTTAGCAATAAACTTAGCTCATACTTCGGTTGCTAATGTGCACATAGCCAATAGCTAGGAATGACGAACTATCATATTTAGCAATCAGAAATGTGCAGAGGAAGGTTGCTGAGGTCAAGCTACAAGCCAACAGAAGGGATGAAAATCAGATACAGAAAGGGATGACCCAGCCAGAATTATAAGGAGAAAAAACAACCTAAAACTCTGCCAGAGACCTCACAGAATTGAGGGGGAAAGCAAGGTAATTAATATCAAAATAACATGTTAGTGGGAGCTTTTTGGCAATAAGGGGAATGTTACTTCTTGAATCCAGGGATAGAAGAGTTATGAGCAGATAGAAGGTAACGGAGAACACCAGTCACGGGTTACTTGAGTCATTTGCTGGCTTCCTGCGGATCTTTGGACAGAGGACCTTTTATCTCTGCAGGGAGATACCTGTCTGATCGTTGAGCATTCCGAGGAGCTTGGAAACCCCATCCCACAGATAACTTCCCGGCCTGCTCCCCTCCTTTCATCCAGCCCAGGGCAGCTTCCCCAATGTCCCCTTTCATATCTCCTGCCTTGCCTTCCTTGTTCGCCCGGCCGGCCAAGCTGGCGCAGGCAATCCCTCGCAGGTGGGCCGCCAGGATGGGTGCTCTGAGGGGCTGCCTTAACCTTGCACGCATGGCAGAGTGAGGTAGCAGGCCCTGCCTCCCTGTAAAGTGTTCTGATGATGAGCTTTTCTTAACATACAACAGTCTGTACGGCACCCTCTGCCGCGGCTTTGTCGCTGTCCCCATGTAGACCTCTCTGATGTTCCTCTCCCGCCTCAGAATTCTCCGTCCGACCTGCACCCACAGCGCATGGGATGTGTTCCAACGTGGCTTGTGATGGGGAGGAGATTATCCACCTCCGAGCTAACCAGGAACACAGCCACAGTTTACAAAAAGACCCTGGTTTCTTCCTAAGCTGCTAGCCCTTACAAGTGGTGTTTGGCAGTTTGTGAAAACAGGTTTGATAAGCCTCTAGCCAAGGCTGGCTTAGGCATAGTTAACCCTGCCCCTGTGTGGGACAAAGGGGTGGAGAATTGGATCTTACTAAGTCCCATCCCAGCTCTACGTTTCTCTGAAAATCTGGGGGAAAGTTATCGGCAAGGTGAAACCGGGTTTCCAATAGCACAGAGAGGGAAAAGACTGGACACTTGGGACTGACTAGCTTTTGGCTTTGGAGCTGGGTAACCCGTGCGTACCTCATCCCTCTCAGGAAATGTGAAGAGGTGGGAAACTCCCCAGAGGAACTTGGTAGAGGAGTTTTGTGCAGTAGGTGCAGGCAGTGCAGCTGCACCAGGATCCTTGGGCCTGGGGGGGCGGGCGGGGGCAGGGCTGAAACGAGGGCCTGCAAAAAAGGGTTTTCTTGTTGAAATTGCAGTGCACAACCCGATCGGGTAATCTCATCTGGTACTAATTGGTACCTGATTCGTTCCTTACGGGCGACCCGATATACCAATTTACCATTTCTGTACTCACCTGTTTGACTTCTGGTACTGAGTTTTCGACTTCTGGCATGGATTTTTCACTTTCTGGTGCGGATTTTTTATTTTTTAAATTCTGCTACTGATTCGTGTACCAATTTACTGGTATTTGGGGGTACATGGGTACTAATTGGGCACCCGCTAGACAAATAGTACTAGAACTAGGGGGCACTCCATGACATTAGCTGCCAGCAAATTTAAAACAAATAAAAGGAAGTACTTTTTCACTCAACGCATAATTAACTTACGGAATTTGTTACCAGAGGATGTTGTCCAGGCCAGTAGTATAGCTGGGTTTTTAAAAGGACTGGATAAGTTCTTGGAGAGTAGGCCCATTAATGGCTATTAACCAAGTAGCTTATGGGATGAACCTCTTACTGTTGGGAGCTGGGAGTGAAAAACGGGGAATGGATTGTCCATTGTGACTGTTGGTTCTCTCATGCGATCGAGATTAGACACTGTCGGAGACAGGATGCTGGGCTTGATGGACCATTGGCCTGATTCAGTCTGGCACTACTTATGTTCTTACTCAAAAATGTAGGTGTTACTCACAGGTAGCAAATGAGCTACCCATTTAGACTCTCCTGGGGGCTCATGTGCCACCCTGGTACAACGGCATCCTCGGTGGCTGAGAGGGGAGCCACGGGGAAAGGCAGAATACACACTTCAGGAAACGGTGACTCTACATAGGGACGTTTCTTGTCCATTATTAATCATAATAAACTGGTACAGAAGATCCTTTCACTCAAATAAGATACCTTCTTATTGACATGAGTTCATTTCCGGTGACAATTGCCCCCTTAAACAAAGCACAGCACTGTATACTTTGGATTGCTCTGAGAGGCTTCAAAAGGCAGTGCTCCTGGGTCTCCTTGCCGCTAAGAGGATAGTGTGTTCCTAAGGCCCTTTTTGCATGGACACCACATACGCCCTTGCCCATGGGTACGGGCGGGTGGGCGGTGGCATCTGTGGGATCGCAGCAGCGGGTGGGTGGAGCACTCCTGCGCTCCACCCACCTCCACCGATCCACGCCCGCGCGGAGCAACGGGTGCCAACGGTGGATGCTCCATGCGTGGAGATGGGCGGGTGTCCGTGGGACAGGTCGCCCACGCAGTGCCCACCTACCACCGCCTCCACCTGGCAGGAGGTGCCACGGTCCATGTGAAAACGGCCTAACTCTTTATTTGCGGATGACAATTAGCCTTCTAAATCCGCTAGCCTTCTCAACCGTTAGGGGAGCATTCCATCCTGTGCGCCAGAGTCCATCCTAGCTCTGTCCCTGTACGCATCCAGCGGGAGAGGTGGATTACTGTGTGCTTCTTCACTGCCTCCAACCACAAGAGATATGCGAGTCAGTTACAGTCTAGCGACAAAGCCGGGCTCTTTAGCTCAAGCTGTGGAGACCTGGACTTTGTGTGCTGGACATTCCCACGTCAAGCCCCGTTACATCAGCCAAGACAGCAGCTGCCATAAATGCATTAATGAAGTCTCTTTTTTGTTGTGAAGGCAGCATTATGACACCCCTTGTTTCAGTCTTCTGTGCAGGAGCGAATGTCTAAAACCATTCTCATCTCCTCCAGGCTTATGTCAGCGCTTTCCCAGCCCCTGGAAAAGATCAGGATGATCTATACATTGACAGGTATGCAAATTCAGTATACTTGTGTATATACACCTGCCCGTGACAACAAAAAAAAACCCATTAAAAAAGAAAACAGCCTTTGCCTGCAGATTCTAAATGTCAGCATTTCCCCCAGTGAGAACAGAAAGATGGTTGAAAGGTTAGCGGATTTAGAAGGCTAATTGTCATAAGCAAATTAAGAGTTAGGAACACACCATCCTTTTATCGACAAGGAGACCCAGGAACACTGCCGTTTTAAGCCTCGCAGAGCAATCCAAGCTATACAGTGCTGTGCTTTGTTTAAGGGGGTGATCATCACCGGAAATGAACTCATGGAAAGGATCTTCTGTACCAGTTTATTATTAATAGACCCTTTCAAATTAACACGGACAAAAAACTTCCCTATGTAGAGTCACCGTTTCCTGGTGTATGTATTCTGCCTTTATCAGGGAGCTGAACAATCACTAATGAATGCCGGCAGTAAAACACCATCATTAAATGCCGCACAATGGAGGTATTAAAAACGAAGGTCACAGTTAAGGAAGATCACGCCGTTTAAAGGAACAGCAATAGCCTGTTTTGCTCTGGACAGAGTACATTGCTAAGCATCAAATCTGTTTTTATCTTCAAGAGTTAGAATTTCTCTCTTATTTTCCCCCCTCCACGGCAGCGTTAAAAACTTAACGCTCACAATTTTTCTCTGGCAAAGAAGACAAGATACTGGCCTGAGAATTTTTCAAGTAACGTGTTAAATTCAATGAGCATCTGCTCTATCTCTGTGAGCAAGAACGCAGCAAAAAGCACTGCCTTTTACCCAAGTCTCGAATAACCTTTTTTAAAAGCAAACTTTTATTACAACTCTTTCTCACAACCTTGCCTTTGGAAACTCAACTTGGCTTTTTTCTACACTTGTCAATATGGACCTCTTACTTTTTAAACTGGCCGTTTTCCATGAGCTGCCAACAACTAAGCAGCTGTAATGGGCCTAGCCCTCAGGGTGTGTGAGTGCAGACAGGATGAGCCCCCTGCTCTGTCTGATGCTGCATCCATCACTCCAGACCTTGGAGACTCTCTTTAGTTGCCAGAGTCTTCTCTGAATATTCAAGCCTTCATCGGGTTCCTCGACTGAAGGCCCCCACTCTGGGTAAAAACAGAAGTGACAGCAGCATGGTGGGGAACAAACCACACGTGACCCTAGCTGGGGAGCCATCCCACCCCCGCACTGCTCCCCAGTGCCCCTGCCTCCACGATGGGTCGACATAGCGGCCATTCACAAACCATCATGACAGTCAGCCATTGCAGCCCCAATCCGGGATAGGCCACGGCAGGTGAACTTGGACCTGGGAAGCCAGGGTTCAAATCCCACCCTAGCCATGTGAACTCACTGGGTGCCCTTGGGCAAGTCACAACCTCTCAACCTCAGTTCCCGATCTGTAAAATGGGAATGGTGCGTCCCAATGTTTCCCTGACTGTTCTCCATCTTAGATTGCAAGTCCGCTGGGGCAGGGACCTGTCTCAGAAAATCTGAGACTGTAACGCGCTGCGTCCGCCTAGCAACGATAGAGAAATAATGAGTAGTACAATCTAACCCGCTGTGACCTGCATTGCCCTGGACTGACCCCAGTGGCGGGGACAGTTGCCCGGTCTATGACTTCAGTACTTTGTTAAGTAACCGTGCGGAACATGCTCAGGGTTAGTCCGGGGAAACATCTGGGAGCCCGAGGACAAACGTGAAGTGACCCGCGGGCCACAGTGGGACAAAGCTAGCCAGAGCGGGTCACTGTCATGTTTGTTTTTACCCTCTGACACACAATTCTGTCCTCCAGCGGTCCCTTGTCCCCAGCCTGTGGGGTGTATCTACTCTACCCTCGGAAACAGCCTAGGACTGAAAAGGATCATCTTTTTTTTCTTTGCAGATCTCCATGGTCCGTTCCAAAAGCTCTGTCTGGCGAAAGCGCACGACAAAAAACCTTTTGCGCGTGCACAAAAAACTGGCGTCGTAATGCACATGCACAGAACCACATCGCGGTGTGTTGTACGGCACAGCGCAGTGCTGTTCTGTGCATGCACTTTGAACAAAATACTGCTATGGTTCTGGGGAACCCTGCAAATGTAACTCCTGTTGGGAGTCATCCTCCCCTGGAATGTAACTCCTGTTGGGAGTCATCCTCCCCTGGAATGTAACTCATTGAATGGGGCCACCAGCAAACACCTGAGCTCGCCTGTCAGCTTCTTGGCTTATCACAATGCTTCTGGCCAGGCAGGGCTGAGGACTGGCTGGACAATGCAGAGTAGGGATGGCAATTTCGGTTTCGGATAAACCGAAAGTACCCTAAATGACCATTTCGGATTAATCCGAAATTTCAGTTCTTCTTCAGATTCGGTACTATCTGATCTTTTGCATTGATTTTTGCACCGGATTTTTAACATTGCGGTTTGTTCCCCATTGAAAAACCGCAATGTTAAAAATCCAGTACAAAAATCAATGCAAAAGATCAGATGGTACCGAAACCGAAAAAGAACCGAAATACATGAGAACTGAAACTGAAATTGACCGAAACCGAAATTTTGCCCAAAGTCCCATCCCTAATGCAGAGTACTGCGTGGGACAGTTTGTTTTGTCAGAGAGTGCGGAGCTGCAGCCCAGCTGGAGGTTGCATGCTAGAGTTTGGGGACAGAAGGCTACAGAGACAGACAGTCTTCTGGGGAACCCAGTGGGGCCTGACTGGAGGAGCAGGCAGCTGGTTCCAGCCCTTCCTCTCAACTTGTACATTTATGGACTCTTATACCACACATAGAGTCTCCAGTTTCTCTCTCCTGCCGAAGGAATACTGACCCAGAAAGGCTGACCTTGGAACTTCCCACAGCTCAAGGAAGAGGGGCGAGCAACAATACAGATGTCTGCGAGTTTTTTTTTGCATTACACATGTGCAAAATGGCACTGCACCAGGGAAGGGGGACCAGGGCTCCCAATCTGCATCTCTGTTGGAATGGGGACTGAATCATGACTGGTCTGCATTCTAACGGAGCCAGATTGGTAGGTTCTGATGAAAATGGAATGAATGAATACTCTATTCCCGGAATAAAGAGGCCGCCCTCTCCCACAAGACACTGACAGCAGCACCTCAGCTGTCTATATTTCTGTACAAACTAGAAGGCAAGCCCAAGCCTTACAGAAGTCTATAGGTGTTTCCCTGCAGTCTTCATTTGGAGCGGCCAGACTGACACTGCATGGAAATATAAACTCTTTGCGGAAGATAAGCAGTTTTGTGCTTTAATACGCGACTGTGCAGCCTCTTGCACCATGGGACACCAGTTCCTAAGTGGGGTTTCAAGGCACAATTCTTACAGAAAATAATGGTCTTCTTGTTACATTGCCCCAGAAGCCCCAATTGGGATTGGGGTACCACTGGGGCAGGTTCTGGAAAGCAAGTAATCAAAACAACGACTTTCTTAACCGGTCGTTCCCAAACCTTTTGCTTGTGTGACCCTATTTTAAGACTTGGGTATCATCCTGAGACCCAAGAGCAAAGACAGAGAGAATCATAGAACCATGGAGTTGGAGGAGACCATGAGGGACACAAATTCCATTCTCCTGCTTGATGCAGAACATGGCACACCTACATCATCCGGACACATGGTCCTCCAGCCTCTTCTCAAAAGCTTCCAGTGATGGAGAATCCACACCTTCTCTTGGTAGCCCCTTCCATTGCATGGCTGCCTTTATGGTCAAGCATTTTTGCCTGATGAAATGTGTAAATCTCCCTTGCTTCAGCTTGTCCCCATGGCCCCTTGCCCTGCCCTCATAACAAGAGAGAGAGATGCAAAGTATATCAAATATTAACTGTAATCATGACCCCATCTACAGATGGCATGACCCCACTTGAGGTCCTGACACGTAATTTGGAAACCTCTGTTCTAAACAGAGAGAGAACATGAGGGGAAAACAGAAAGAGAGAGATGAATTGCCGGTTCAACAGTAGAAATGAGAACAGAACCCAGGTATCCCAAGTCCAGCATCCTAACCACTGAACCGCTCTGCTTCTAAGCAGCATTCTCTTTCTCTTCAGCCAAGGCAGAGGTACAGCACGTTCCCCAGTGCCGTCTCACTCATCCCGGTAATTTCTAGATGTCTGGCCTCTATGCCAATTTGCTCTTTTGTGTCTCCGCTGAGATTGCCAACAAGGGTGACAAATATCATCTGAAGAAACACAGCGTGATGTTACAATTTCATACTCAGCTTGTGAGGCTTACAACTAGGTGGGGGGAAATACTTTTAACTTGTAAACAGAGTATATTTGAAATGGAAATTGCCCAGAGAGGATAAATGTGGAGTCTTGCATTGTCATTTCTACAGTCATTTTTTCTCCCAAGATCTGGACTTCACACCAAAAGAACGGGGAGGAGTCACACGACTATTTCATCTGGACTGTAACACTGTAACACTACCAAAATGAGGGCTCTAAAGAGGATTTATAAAATGCAGACAGGCTGTCACTGGGAAAGAGAAAGCCGCCACTCCAAGTGAAATAGAGAAACCTCCGCACTTCACGCGCAGTAGCAAGCCAGGACAGCGGATGCAATTTTTTTTCAAGCATACATGTGGCTATGATAGGAACATACTAGTTGCAAAGTCAGTGTTTCAGACAAGCTGATGAAAGCTCACCTATTCCATCACGTCCCATTATTTTTATTTTTAAATTTTATTACAATGTTTTTACCCCGATCTCCAACATCTAGTAGCTCGAGGCGGCTTACAAATATAAAATATTTAAAAATATACAAAACTATAAAACCAATAAATAAACCAAACAGACTATCAAAAAGAGGGTGCCACAGACTAAAACAGAAAAGGGGGGATTTTTAAGGGGGGAAAGGGGTGAGGTTCTTAGGGGACTTTCATAGTTTTGTGCATTTTATGAACTTTTATTCTGTAAACTGACCTGAGCCTTTGGGGAAGGGCGGGGTATACATTGACATAAATAAATACATTTTAAAAATATAAACATGCTGCCTTTTATCAAGGCATTTACAGGACAATGATCATTCTTTACATTTCTACAGAGAGCTCTAAGGGCCGCACAATACATTGCAGTTACACCTCACTACCCATGCATATTATCTGCATTTTAAAGTAGTTTATCATCAGGTGCCCGATCAGTACCCAAGCGCCACGTTGGGTACCCAATTACCCGAAAATACTGGGAATTACCATTACCAAGTCACAGGAAGTTACAGGACAAGAAGTCAGAAAAAACGCTCTCTGAAGTTGGAAAATCAGTACTGGCAGTCGGAAAATCGGGCCAAATAAGGTAACATGGTAACTCAGGTAGCCCGTTAGGCACTAATCAGGTACCGATTATTACCCAGTCTTACCGGACCAGGTACTGCAATACTGATGGTTATACCCGTTTTTATGGCTCCCCAGTTCAGTCTACCCTGGATCATTTTCCATTTTGGCCCCAGCCCCTCAGTAACCTAGTGAAACAGTCAAGCAGCTCCGGGACTTGGCCTGTTTCTGATGGAAATGCGCCCACTAAACAAAAGGAAAAGCTCTACAGCATGCAGAAAAAGTCATATTCAATAGGTGTAGCTCACTGCAGAACCAGCAGCATTGTTCCTGTACGTTCTTAAATCATTTCTAACTAGAGTTGAAATGAGCAGCTAAATTGCTGTGATTGAGAAATGCTGCCGTATCAGGAATTGGGATTTATTTTATTTATTTATTTTTGACATTTATATCCCGCCCCTCCTGAGAACAGCTCGGGGCGGCTTCCAACATGATAAAAACAATTATAAAATAAATATAAAACAATTTTAAAACATCAACAATTTAAATATTTTAACAGGGCCCCGAGAGCAACTTAAAAACATTAGAACAATATACAAAGTAAGGTAGGGGCGATTGATTTAAACCATTTCCAATATGAATGTGATTTCTCAATTCTCACAATACCGTGAGATAGCATCCCAATTTACCAACTTTCTGCTTACTGTTTATCGTGTACCGTTCATTTACAGCTTACCGTATTGCTGAGGGTACCATAATACTTCTATGTTTGTTGTTTTCACATTTCTGAGCCAATCGCTGTGCGAATACCCTACTCCCCAGTGCCTTTTAACCTCCACTCCAGGGCCTTCAATCAGAATGATTGTTCTATGTTGTTCCCTTTGCTTTGATCAATCTGCAATTGGATTGCGGATTAGTAAAAGAATCTGCGTACCAGCCAACGTGCGACAAGGAAGTACAAGAGAAAATGGACCGCAGGAAACTCAGTATTGCGATGGCATTACCTCTCAGGATCTGAAATGGATGGGGAAAGCAGTGAACGGCAAAGTGGTAAAGAGGATCCTAGTAAGCAGAAAGTCATTAAATTGAGAAATGGAATGTCGGCCGAGACATTACCAAGAACCGAGAGGTTCACAATTCGACCAAGAAGATACTGGGAACTAGGATTTTGACAGATTTTCTGTTTTGGCAAAAACTCATCTCAGCCTTACTTCTAACATATCTTTTCTCATTAGCTGATATTTGGGTCATAACTGATGCATGATAAATAATACATTACACAACTGGACATCAAAGGCCTGTACGGTGTCGTGTCTTTCATAGGTTGGCTAGAGTAAATCCGTTTCTTCAGTGCTTTTCTTAGAGTGGCTGTTGTTTTTGCTAAATCACAGTGCTTTGATTGTACATTATTAGGTTTTTAATTACAGTCAAGGTGGCCCTGGCTGCCCCAACATAGCCAAGGGGCACTTCAGAAAGCAAATGAGTAGCAATAAAAATTATGAATCGTGACCTTCTCCAACAAGCACACCTTACCAGAAAGAAAAGGAGAGGCATGAAATTTCCATGAATGGTGCAGCAAAAACCTGGAACAGTAATCTCTGCAAGGTGGGCGTGGTAGGGCATCTGTGAGAGGGAAGGGGTTAACCGCAGACACTAGCTACAGGGCCTGGATGATTAATGACACTCTGGCAGAGTGTGACCAGGTGAGCCAGGTTGAGACAGGAGCAGAGTGGGAGCTCGGTTGGAGATCAGAGGTTTGCCTGGAGACAAGGGCTGGATGGAAATTGATTTCCCAACCATTACCCAAGGGTTGGAGCTAGGCTGAGACAGGAGCTCCATCAGAAAGATAAGGAGGCTTGCCCAGGTGGAGGGGCTGGAGCTGAGCTCAAGTGGGAGCAGGGAAGAGCTCGCTTGAAGTTGTCGCAAGGAGACTGAAGTGGAGTTCGACAGCTAGTGCGGTGGGGCAGTGCTCGATTGGAAGCGATCAGCACTGGAAGGAAAACAAAACTTCCCCAGGAACTAGGGGGAATGGAAATGGAGCAAATAAAATAAGGTGAGGACCACACCCAAGCCCTCAGTTATGAACAGGACTTGGCGGCCTGGGTGGCAATCAGCAAGAGCCCTGCTACAGTGGGCATGAACAGGCACAACTGGACAGACTTCAGCAGAGCAATACTTCTGCATGGCATGGGCCAATCTGGCTCTCTCACCAACCTCAAGGATAGGAAACAGATTTCCCCCTGCCTGTTGAAAGGAAATCTTAAAACTGAAAAAGCAGGTAATCTGTGCAGGGCAGACACGAATATTACTTACGTGTTTTGAGGATATAATTCACATATTTGGTACCATGAATTACTATCCGAATTTGTCTTTGTCAAAGCTGCAACATTTTTGACACTGTTGTCATCTCTTTGGTATTCCGTTTACTTGGTATTTTGGCCACTTCAGCGGTTCCAAAGAAAGAAACACAGAGTTACCAAAATGAATATTCAGAACCGCAAATGAGGCAGGAAGCAAACACTGCTCCATCAAAATGGGTGAGAATGCATGGAATTGTTCAAATTTTGAATTCACAGCAAATATTTGTTCCAGCCATAACTGTGTGCAGAGAGGAAGGGTGGAAAAGACAAACTCCTCCAACCAAAATGAAATCAAGGGGCCTACACATTCTCAGTGGAAAATGGGCACCTGTGGGCCAGCTCTCCAGCTGTTAAGTTGGCAAACACTCTTAATTTCAATAAAACTACATTATCTACGTCAGCTCAGGCTCTAGGCCTGCATTCCCTTCTGCGGACAGAAGAGAAACCATTGCATTGATGGCAATACCGAATGTTTCCAGTGAAAATGGGATGTGTAGGGACCGGGCTACTCTGCATTCATGTTGAATTGAACCGCAGCAGAAGCCATTTCCATCAAAAATGGGCCATTTGTCTGTGCTCACGCAGTGAGGATCTTTAACAGCTTTTCTGCTATTCTCACTCACTAGTTCCCATTTGGTAATTGCCCTTCTGGTAATTCTTCCTAGGAAGGAGCAGCCAACACCTTGTAACATTCCTTACATGCTGCTTATGTTTACTACCGGCTTGTGTAGGGTCGCAAGTTCACTGCACAACTTTCATCATTTCCCTTATTGGTCCTTAATTTGGCTCCTTGTAAACTGCATTTTAATTGGCATATTTCAAAGGCTACCCCCCTTGTTTTCTGCATTCTGATGCCGGAAAGTGACGGAAACTGATGAAAATACTGGAAATTGATGAAAAACGAAGGACAAGCACAGATGCCAATCTTGACAGCAGAAGTGCAAATTCAGTGGATAGTGAGGAAATACCAACAAACAGTCGCAAGTGCTCCCAAACGGAGATGGTATGAGAACAGTCATAGTCTCGCCTCTGTGGCGCAATATCTCTACGCACAAAGCATGCATAGATGCTGCTGAATATTTGCACCTCTAGATCCTGTCTGCTTCTGCAAGCAGGGCAGGGGCTCAAGACCTGTCAACATGAAGCCACTAATTTGTCTCTTTGGGGAGACAGCGTTCATATGAAGGTGAGCATGATGAATGCTGGTGTTAACCCAAATCCATCTTACCTATGCTCTCTTGTTGCCTTCTCATGATGCATGTATGATATAAATTCTCAAAATCTATTTTTGTGCTATTGCCAGCAGCCTAGGAGTTGAGTAAATAAGAGTTATGGTTTCCATAATGGCATCACTTATGAGGAAGTAAAAACAAAAAACATGTCTGTATTCTACTAATAAATCTATTATCGATAGCATTCTAAGGTTTGCTAGGTAGTCCTAATTTACCCTCCATGGTTCTGTGTAGAAAAGCATTTACTCGGGATTAAAGTGCAAACAAATTGGGGAAAAAAATAGTTTTAAAGATGTGATTGGCCATATAAAGAAAAGATTTGTAAAGTCTATTAAATATTCATTTGAAAAGGGTTTGCTGTCTAAGAGCCAGATTCCCAGGTCAGCCATGCTCTGGGCCCGATGCATACGGGTTGTGTGTGACCTGGAGGTTGTGTTACCCAGGAGTCTTTTTTCACTGTGGGCACTTTCACACCTGTGGGAAAGGGTCGTTAGAAGAAGGTCGGGACAGGGGACACGCATGCGAATCAGGCGTGTCTTTGATGAGGTCAGAATGCGGAGACACGCCTAATTGCACCTGTTATGCGCGTTTATAAAGGCAATAGACTGAGCTGGATTTTGCCCCCTCTCCTGATCTTCTAACGACCCTTTCCCGCAGGTGTGAAAGTGCCCTGTGTTTTTATCCCATTGGTGGCAACACAGGGAAAATGCAGTGAACATGGGTCCTTGATGTTACCATCAAAGAATGGTAACCTCTCCCATCAACCCCCATCTTCTTCCCCAGCTCCACGCCCCTTCGGTGATCTGCAGGCTATTAAGCCTTTAGACTTTGCTTCCTCCCTCTCCCCCCTTCTTCCTCCTGTCTTCTCCTCCTCTTCCCCTGACACCGCCATCTCTTCTCTCAATGCCTCTCTCACTATAACCCTCAACTCTCTTGCCCCCCTCTCCTCCTGCCCCGTTTGACCCCAAAACCCCCGTCCTTGGCTCACCCCTACTATTCGCTACCTCCGCTCCTGCACCCGGACTGCTGAATGCCTCTGGCGCAAATCCTGTTCCCACCCTGACTTCCTCCACTATAAATTCTCCCTCTCCTCCGCTATCTCCCTGGCGAGACAACATTACTATGTCTACCGGGTTGAATCCTACTCTCGTGACCCTCGCCGTCTCTTCTCCACCTTGAACTCCATTCTCAAGCCCCTGTGCCCCCCTCCACCCTCTTCCCTTTCCGCTCAGGATCTTCCATCATTCTTTACTTCAAAGATTGAAAAGATCCACTAGGGACACTGCTTCCCGCCTGTCTCCTCTCTCCGCTCCCTCCCCGCCCGCCTCCCTGGAGGAAATCTCCTCTCTGCTCTCTTCCTC